>CM022678.1:1791685-1799185 GCA_012295275.1 Chrysomallon squamiferum
GTGAACTGCCTGATTCGCTGAGGAAGCTGCTAATGCACTGACTGTGAGAAGATCAGAACAGAAATGAGGAACACGTGATTCTACTGAGACTGAACAAACTGGAGTCAGTTCAGTTGTGTTGTTATCACCTCACAACCAAACCAACAAACAAACAAACAAACAAACAAACAACCAAACAAACAAACAAACAAACAAACAAACAAACAAACAAACAAACAACCAAACAAACAACCAAACAACCAAACAAACAAACAAACAACCAGACAAACAAACAAACAACCAGACAAACAAACAACCAAACAAACAAACAAACAACCAAACCAACAAACATACAAGCAAACAAACAAACAAAACCAAAACAAACATACAAGCAAACAACCAAACAACCAAACAAACAAACATACAAACATACAAACAACCAAACAAACAAATAAACACACAAACAAGCAAACATACAAACAAACAACCAAACATACATACAAACAAACAAACAAACAATCAACCAAACAAACAAGCTTGTTCTTTATATTGATGACCTTGCGAATCGCACATATTTACTGAAAGTTTGAGGAAGTATGCAACGCACACTTTTATATGACATTTATACACGCACACACACACACTCCCACACCCACACCCACACCTTTATATGACATTTACACACACACACACACACACACACACATAATACAATTGAATATATATATACGTACCAACTTATATTGTGTGTAATATTTTACAGGAAATATGTAAATATATGTTTTGTTTGTTTAATCGTATTTGTGTATATATATATATATATATATATATATATAGATAGATAGATAGATAGATAGATAGATAGATAGATAGATAGATATAGACAAAAGTACGCTTAATATCCACTTACAGATATACATACACGTAAATAACACTTAAAAATAAATATGTACTATGTTTTTAAACTAGATAAGTATGATACAAAGAAAATATCGTATGGCACTAGGTTTGGATTACATTTATAAAAATGAATAAACTGCATAGGAATAAAAGTAACTGTTAAACCGCAGTTAAAATTAATATTTTCATGTTGATGTTTTTATCATATGGAACATCAGAATAAAATTAATACTTAACAATAATCATAAATATCACAGAATGCATAATGGCTATTTTAAAATGCACGCATGCGCGCTCAATCATTCGTATAATTAGATGAAGACATAATTCATTAATTTGAGCTGGATAAAATTTTGATAAATGAATTGTTTGTTGTTGTTTTTTTAAACTAACAGTTAAATAAAATAAATAAAATAAATTAAATTTAAATAATTTAAAATACAATAAAATAAAGAAAATTTAAATAAAACAAAATAAAATTTACTTAAATTAAATTAAATTTAAATAAAATAAAATAAATAGATAGATAGATAGATAGATAGATAGATAGATAGATAGATAGATAGATAGATAGATAGATAGATAGATAGATACAAAAAAGAAAAATAATAATAATGATCATTATATTAATGATCCTAAAAATAATAATAATAATAAAAATAATAATAATAATAATAATAATAATAATAATAATAATAATAATAATAATAATAATAATAATAATAACATGTTAACATGATAGTTTAACTTTTTTCCAACTAATTAGATTGATTGTAAATAATTCTAAATGATTTGAAAGCCAGTAGAGCTGAAATTCTAAATGAGTCAGATTCACAGTTTTACTTAAACACGACGATGCAGTTCACTTGTTGAAGAACGGGAAGTTGGCGTAAGCACCCTCATCGTCAGCAGCGCCACCTATCGAGTTTTGGTTCGAAACTTGACTTTTAGTAACCCGGTGTTGTTGAAAGTCTTTAGTGTTTTCATAATCTTCTTCTTCTTCTTCGTCTTCTTTTTCTTTTTCACAGACACCGCCAGACGTTCCCGCCGTTTTTGCTGTCATGCGCCGTTCAATATCCGCATTTTCGTAAATCTCTTCCGATTCGACACCTTCCGCAGACACTCGGAAGTTTTCGTAATCTTCTTCCGGAGCGCAAGCGGCTCCGACATCGGGAATTTCCGTGACGTTCTGGTCCATCGGGACGTATTCTTCCTCCGCAGTCGCCTGCGTGGTTGCGGTGGGTGAGGAGGACGAAGGGCGTGACGGGTCCGATCTGGGCGGTGGCGGGGCCACGGGAAGTTTTGCTATTTCGTCTTTCTCTCTGTGAGGCTGGTTCCACTCGAGAGCAGCTTTGTTTTCGTAATCAGGATGTTTGTCATCAGTCTGAAATATACAGACACTCAGACAGCTGCTACTACGACAGCACATGTGTATAACAACTGATACTACTACTACTACTACTTATATGTGCAGCATTATATGTACACATACATACATACATACATACATACATATATATATATATATATATATAAAATAACATAAAATAAAATAATAATTATTATCTTGAAGAATTGTGTTTATCATTATTACTTTTCAGAATTATGTTTTTCTTTCCTACATTACTAATGATTCCGGGCATGGACATAAAACAACAACAACAACAACACAACAACAACGTTTATACTGCTGTTTACCTGAGGTTTGAAAGTTGGATCCTTCGTGTATCGCGTAATTTTGCAGTGCTGTCGTTCAATGCCCGTACTCAGACCTTCCACGTAAGCAGTGTTTACATACGGGTTCTTGTCACGTGACTTAGGGGACTCGGACGACTCCGCACCCACAGCCTCGAGATCGGTTGCGTCTCGGTTCTAGAATTTAAAAATTAATCTTTTCATTATGAATGTGTGAGAGTGTGTGTATGTGTGCGCGTGTGTGTGTGTGTGTGTGTGTGTGTGTGTGTGTGTGTGTGTGTGTGAGTGTGTGTGTGTGTGTGTGTGTGTGTGTGTGTGTGTGTGTGTGTGTGTGTGTGTGCGTGCGTGTGTGTGTGTGTGTGTGTGTGTGTGTGTGTGTGTGTGTGTGTGTGTGTGTGTGTGTGTGTGTGTGTGTGTGTGTGTGTGTGTGTGTGTGTGTGTGTGTGTGTGTGTGCGTGCGTGTTTGTGTGTGCGTGTTTGTGTGTGTGTCTGTGTGTATGTGTGTGTGTGTATGTGTGTGTGTGTGTGTGTGTGTGTGTGTGTGTGTGTGTGTATGTGTGTATGTGAGTGTGGGTGTGTGTCTGTGTGTGAGTGAGTGTGTGTGTGTGTGTGCATGAGTCTATTTCGAAAAAAAAAATGCGAAAAAATAATAAAATTATATATATAGAAGAAAATAGAAAATAAAATTGAAGTCTCTGTGTGTGTGTGCTATGTGTGCGTTTATGTGTGTGTGTGTGTGTGTGTGTGTGTGTGTGTTTATGTGTGTGTGTTTATGAGTGTGTATGTATGTGTATGTGTGTCTATGTGTCTGTTTATGTGTGTGCGTGTGTGTGTGTGTGTGTGTATAGCGTGTGTAAAAAAAAATGTTTATAAAATAATATATATATTGAAGAAAACAGAAAATAAAATAAAAGAAAGAAGACAAAAGATAAAATAAATAAATAAATAAATAAATTTGTTCGTCTCTATTTTTTTTAGTGTATGGATTAGTGTATGTGTGTGTTTATATGTGTGTGCGTGTTTATGTGTGTGTGTTTATGTGTGTATGTGTGTGTTTATGTGTGCGTGTGTGTGTGTTTATGTGTGTCTATGCGTGTGAATATTACTACATCTTTACTATTTGTGTTTACTATACACGTTATATATTTTTGATTTGTACAAGTGTTGATTTTTCATACAGCTGTTAGAAATTTTCTTTCTTTCTTTCTTTCTTTCTTTCTTTCTATCATTCATTCTTCCTTCCTTTATTATTTGCTTATACTCACTGTTATAATAGCACTCATCCTAGTGTGCTTATTCACTGTCTTTTTCTTTCGACTACGACAGCACACTACCACAACAACTACGACGACAATCAAAACAACGACAAAACCAGCAGCGCTCCCTAGAGCAATATACAAAACAGGAACACCGCCGTTGTGGCTGTTGGCTACACGTGTTTGTTTCTGTTGTTAAAATGACAACCATCCGAGCATTTCACGCAAACGTACAGCTTCGGCGTCTCAGTCGTCGATGCCTCACTTGTTGTTGTTGTTGTTGTTGACGTATTATCAGGCGTGTCTGTTGTGTTGAAATCCAAGTCGGTGGATGAGAGCGGCGAAGTCGTTGTTGTTGTTGTTGCCGCCTCCACGGTTGTTGTTTCATTTAGAAGTGAATCAGAGTTCGATGTGTTATAAGAGTCTGCAGTGGTTGTTGATGCTGATGTTGATGTCGTCTCGGTGGATGTTGTATCGGGGCAGGCATCGACTGGTTTCTTGAAAAAGCCGGGTCTACAGCTTTGTGACACATCCACACACAGGAGCGTTTCATCTACAGTCTCTTTGCAGCTGTTTGTCTGAAAAACAGTTAATCACAGTTACAGCTATTTGAAAAACAGAAAATTACAGTATCATTGCAGCTGTTTGTCTGAAAAACAGTTAATTACAGTTACAGCTGTTTGAAAAACAGAAAAATACAGTCTGTTTGCAGCTGTTTGTCTGAAAAACAGTTAATTACAGTTACAGCTGTTTGAAAAACTGAAAATTACAGTCTCTTTGCAGCTGTTTGTCTGAAAAACAGTTAATCACAGTTACAGCTGAGATTACAGTCAGATCTAGTTGTCTGAAAAACAGAATACTGGATGTAAAACTGTTTTAAATACAGAAGTCACAGTTAAAGATCTGTCTGAAAAACAAGTCAGATCTCTTAACATACATAAAGCGATTCAAATATTTATTTCAGTTTTAACATTTTAAATTATTTTATTATAATTATTCTTTTATTTATTTATTTATTTATTTATTTACTTTTATTATTATTATTATTATTATTATTATTATTATTATTAGCCAACTTTCTTGGTTTTTTTTTTTTTTTTTTTTTTATATTTCTTTCTTTGCTGGTTTCCTTTCACATAAAACTTTATACGACAACAACATATTTTGTTTCGGTTTGAAACAAAAGTCCACTAAACGATTAATGACGACACAGAAAGAAAAAAAAAAAAAAAAAAAAAAAGTTTGGAATAAAAAGGGGAATCCCCGCGGCACATATCTGCGCACCTGATTGGTTGAACGAGTCAAGTATCTGAGTAGACAAAAACACGACTCGGCGATAAAGTATTCAAAGTTACGCTTAACTAAAAAGGTGGTCACGTGGTCGCACAAAGAGAACTTGAGTGCTTTACAAGTGGTAATAATATAAGAGTATATATATATATATATAATATAATGTAAGAGGTGTTAACGATACTACATAACTGTTGAATACAGCAATATTCTTAATGGAGATAATAAATAAATATACACTGACAGACACACACACACACACACACACACACCCATACATAGATAAACAAACATACACTCACACACACGTACATACAAGCATTGGTTCACTGATTCAGTGAGACACACAGATAAGCACAGATGTATAAACAGACAAGAAGGAAGTCTTCCGATTCCTTGACACACATTGTTGATAAACGCGACTGGTAATAACAGTACGTCACCTGTAGACGTTTATATTGCTCGTCTTCTCACTCACTTGTCACCTTACTACACCTCTCTCTCTCTGACACTTTCTTTTTCTCTCTGTCATTCTTTTTTTCTTTTTCTCTCTCCTCCCCCTCTCTCTCTGACACTTTCTTTTCTCTCTCTCTCTCTCTGACACTTTCTCTCTCTCTCTCTCTCTCTCTCTCTCTCTCTCTCTCTCTCTCTCTCTCTCTCTCTCTCTCTCTCTCTCTCTCTCTCTCTCTCTCTCTCTCTCTCTCTCTCTCTCTCTCTCTCTCTCTCTAAGACTGTTATTCCTTGTTTTCTCTCTTTCTCTCTGCATATACATTTTAATATATTTTTATATATTTTTTTTTATCTCTCTGTCTGTTTCTCTCTCTCATACATACATACATACATACATACATACATACATACATACATACATACATACATACATACATACATACATACATACATACATACATATAAAAATACGCATATTTTATTGCTTTGTGGATCTGATGTGGAGCTGTGTACTAGTCATTCTTGTTAGGATACTAGTGGTGTAAGAAGTACTAGCAGTAGTAACGCTAGCCACTGTAATAACTTAGTAATAGTTGCAGTAATAGTAATAGTAGTAGTAGTAGTAGCAGCAATAGTAGTAGTAGTAGCAGTAGTTGAAGTCGTAGTGGTGGAAATAACAGCAACTGTTTTAAAAGATAACCTTTAGATTTCATACCACTGTAATTTGTATAGTTTTAATACGATTATTAACGAATAAATTTACTCAAATTTAATTCTCACAATAACTAACCGAAGACACACGGTAATGTGATTTGCTAACATACTAACCACAGATCAGTTACAGCATTTGGTCCAGATAAATTTCTACATCATCTTTTCAGCCATTTTATTTATTTATTTATTTAATTACTTACGTACTTTTGTTATTTTTCCGCTGTTGTTGTTATTATTATTATTATTAATATTATTTCTGTTGTTCTTATTGTTATTATTATTATTATTATTAAAGACTAAGTAGACTGAATTGTGTCTGTTAATCGAGGTTTGTAGATATTTGTGAGAGATCAAATGAATGATCGTTGAGAACAATTACTGTAATATCAAGTTCGATGAGTTGTTGACAACTAGATGCAGTATCATATCACTTCACCAGAGCCACTCTCCATTAGATAACTGCAAAACTTAATCGAGAACTTAAATATAATATTTATGCTTTTATGATCATTAGATTATATATACATATAAATATATATATATATATATATATATATATATATATATATATATATATAGAGAGAGAGAGAGAGAGAGAGAGAGAGAGAGAGAGAGAGAGAGAGAGAGAGAGAGAGAGAGAGAGATGGTTAGATAGATAGACAGATATAGATGGTTTGTTTACATGTATATATGTATGTGAAATAAATATTAATAATAATAATATTTGTAAATAATAATAATAATAATAATAGTATAATCAATATTCATGTGATCAAAGGTATATTTGTTGTTTAAACTTATCTATAATTGTTAGTAGATGTTATTTGTATGTGGACGGTGTATATTTATATAGTGAGCACGTATTTGTTTTGTCAGCACAAATGTATGAAGTTTGTGTTATCAGTACGTAATTACGTGGCTTTCAAAACTTTTCCATTGGTGCTGTTTTTGCTGGCGAGGGAGTAATTAGTAGTCCAGCGGTTAGAACGCCTGTGTGACGCATGCGCTGTGGTTCAATCAGTGTCCGAGTTCGGACAATCAGACCGCGCTCAAAGCCTGGTACACTGTTTACTTTGAACGGGAGGTGTGTGCGTGTGCGTGTGTGTGTGTGTGTGTGTTTTTTATATACATATACATACATAGATATATATACATACATACATACATACATACATTATACACACATACATATATACATACGTACATACACACACAT
>CM022678.1:1804185-1806685 GCA_012295275.1 Chrysomallon squamiferum
ATTATTATGCTATAAAATAAATCTTTGACGTAAAATATTTGATGAAAGAAAAGTCAGTGACAAAAAAATTAACAAAAGTCTTCTGCATACGTCGTTAAGAAAATGTTTCAAAACAACGAAAAAAATAATCTGATGTCTCTAGTCAAAACGAACATTAAGAGAATTCTGTCGTTGTTGTTGTTTTTGTTTTAAGAAGAAGGAATTTATCACATGTACAAGACACATTTACAATGCTGACAGTTAAAAAGTTGAAACTGTCACGTGACACTTTGTGTATTACGTGACGTTACAACATTCAGTTAACAGTAGTGAATTATTTTTCTTTGTATTTTTTATTTTCTAATTTTCTTTCTTTGTTCTTTCGCTCGATCTTTCTTTATTTTTCTGTCTGTATTTCTATCTATCTACCCATACATGTGTTTTCTCTGTATCTCTCTCTCTCTCTCTCTCTCTCTCTCTCTCTCTCTCTCTCTCTCTCTCTCTCTCTCTCTCTCTCTCTCTCTGTCTGAATATCTAAGTAACTAAATTTCTTTCCTTCCTGTTAGCATTTTTCTCGTTCGTTTTTATTTAAATTTTCTATATGTATTTATTACCTTTTTTTATTATTATTATTAAGTGATTTTTTGGGGCCATTTCTTTTCTCACTCCTACAATATCAGGCTATTCACTGGGAATTCCGAGTACAAAGTTAGAGGAAAAACATACAAAGCCTTTTGTGATGGCTTTGATAAACCCGTGAATACGCAGTCATGACATTTTCGCTATTAATAGTAACGTGAAGTCATTTCTGTAACAAACAGTACAGAACACTTTGACCGTCTCTCTGTCTGTCTGTATAATCTGTCACTGTCTATATTTCTGATTTACACTCTTTTAGTCTGTTTTAAAGTCTTCAATGCAAAAAAAAAAAGAAAATTGTCTTTATGTCGCAATAAGAAGAAAACACGTTCAGAATAGCAGTGTTTTGATAGTGATATCCTGTCAACATGCAGTTTATTGTATAATTAATGTTCTTGCTAAACGTACTCGTCCTGGGGGATGTGGTGACGTCACGAGGAAAAGATCTAAAACTGGAAGACACTTAAATTTACATCCTCATTGACTGATCCGGTACTCAACAAGTGAGACTGAGAGAAACGGACAGAGACAGAGAGGACCACTTAGAAAAACCTTAACAGAATAAAACCTTTTCAGCTGACTCTCTCTCTCTCTCTCTCTCTCTCTCTCTCTCTCTCTCTCTCTCTCTCTCTCTCTCTCTCTCTCTCTCTCTCTCTCTCTCTGAAAACAAATTACGTTTTTCTTTTCTCTCTTGTCTCTTTCGTCATCTCTCTCTCACACACACACTCACACAAACACACACTCACACACACACACACACACACACACACACACACACACACACACACACACACACACACACTCACACACACACACACACACACACACACACACACACACACACACACACACACACACACACACACACACACACACACACACACACTAGCTCCACCCCTCCCCCTCTTTGTTTGATACACCAAATGTCTAAAGTAATAATTCTGTTCCTGTGACTATTTTCCTAGAAGTAATCACTCAAATAATGTATCGACTGTTTTTTTCTGTCATGCTCCGCAAACCTTTCACGTTTAATTGGATCAGCGCCATTTTGTTACGTTAACTATTCAAACATACTCGTTAATCTGGATTAGAGCCAGAGATTAAGATAATAATTCAATTCCAATAAAATAATCTAATACGGTAATTCATTAAGTACCATGGTTATGTGTTTGATTTTTCGAGGCTGCAGGATGGAGTGACATATTATGACATATTTGTTTCGAGTGTTACAGTTAATAAGGAATATAACACTGTATAAAATATAAGAAATAATCAAATAATTACATGGCTGATGAACGGATAGAAATGAAAATTATAAATAATAATTATATTTAAATAATTTTTCAAAATATTTTCATAAATTAATAAATAATAATGATGATGATGATGATGATGATGATAATAATAATAATAATAAAACTATTAATCATAATGATAATAATACTGTTAAACTGGAAATATAGAAATAAATGGAAAAAAAAAACAACAACAAATAAATGATAGAGAGAAGAATTAAGAAAAGGAATAGATGAGAGAGAGACAAAATAAATTAATTTCTAATGGGAATATTTTAAATTTCAGAGATTTTATTTAATTATTATTATTATTATTATTATTATTATTATTATTATTATTTTGTTAACAGCTAACATTTGAACTGTGTCTAAAATCACGTGCTGTTTTAAAAGTCAGTACTTTAAGGTCAAAACGTGATTCTGTCCCAGCCACCTAATTCAGTTTTTATACAAGAATGTTACTGTGTCAGCTACGTAACAGTTACACACACAGCCATTTCCAACAAAGGCACTAGGAGTGACATTAAACAAACAAATAAATAAATACTAACACAAAGAAGAAGAAGAAGAAGAGATATAACAACAGC
>CM022678.1:1811685-1831685 GCA_012295275.1 Chrysomallon squamiferum
GACAGAATGAATGTTTAATGACACCCCAGCATGATTTAATTTACAAAAGACTTCAGTGTTGTCAGGAAATGCTATGTACATTTATATACTTACAGGACAGCACCTTCCATACAGAAACAGTTAGCTGAAACATAGTCAGTAGAATATGAACAGTATTATATACATATTCAGAAATAATATTATTTTTCTCTCTAGATTATATATATATAATATATAAATAAAATAAATAAAAGCATTTTATAATTAAAATTCTGCTATATTATTAATTTTTGTATATTAAAACTGATGAACAGAGTAACATAAAACAAAAATATAAAAATATAATTTTAATTTTAAAATGAAAGGACAATTTAATAAATTATTCATTAGCAAATAAAAATAAAATAGAAATTTCTATTTAGCAAAATATTCCCAAAATTTAAACAATCAAATTTCATTCTGATTTCTATTCAAATAGTGTATATATAAATGATTAAATGTTTTTCAATAAATTAGTTTTTGCTTGGTTTATTACTATATATATATATAATGTTTATTTATTTATTTATTTATTTATTTATTTATTTATTTATTTATTTATTTATTGTCATGTTATTAATATATTTTTTGATAACAGTAAAATGAACAGAAAAGTATATCTGGATAAATGAACAAATAAATAAAAACTAAGGGTGACTTAAGAAGACTTTTTATCACCCTGTTTTGCCTGATAACAAGTTACTATGTACCACTGACACATACAAAATGTTCCCAGATTGAACAATTAGATTAAGTACAAGATAATTTTCCTTGTTTTGTTTTTCTAAATCTGTTTAAAACAGGAGATTAAACTTGTTTGCTTTTGAATATCTGTTTGATACAGGAATACCTGCTGACAAACAGAAGTAGGTGGTGATTTTTAAATTAATTAGAAAGAAAATGTAATAAAATTAATTAGCTCTGCATCTTGTTTCATTAACAACAAAAACCTTTTTGTACTCAAAAATATATCTAGAGACAGACAGAGAGACAGAAAGAGAGAAAGGGAGGAGAGAAAGAAAGAAAAAAAAAAGAAAAGACAGAAAAAGAAAGGGAGGAAAGACAGAGAGAGAGAGAGAGAGAGAGAGAGAGAGAGAGAGAGAGAGAGAGAGAGAGAAAGAAAGAAGAGAAAGTTAAATCTGCTTTTGCATTCATCTGAATATATGATATTTGTTTTCATTTTGAGAAATAAAACTGATGAAACTGTTAATCTTAATAAACATACAAGTCAGACAAATATTTAATTAACAGTTCTAACAAATGTTGGAAGCAGTAGATATGTATTACCTGTTTTTATATCTCACAAAACATGATGAACCTATGTCAGCAATGATTTGACTCTCATATACACACACACAGACACAAACACTTATAGTGTAGGATGTTTCAAACTGCTAGCTTGTGTATGTTTTGTTTTTTTCAACATGTCAGAGAGAAGTAAATATTTGGATGTTAAAGAATTAATCTGCAAGTAACTGAGTACTCAGAGACGAAGAAATTACAAAATAAATATTATCACAAAACAATTACACAGAAGATGTACCAGTACCATTGTGAGTACAGCTATGAATTCCATTACGGATACTGTTATGTGTACCATTGTGAGTAGTACTGCAAATGGTAGAATCTTTATAAGTTCAGTTAGTTGTATCATTGTCAGTAAAACTATAGTGCTATTTTGAGTAGAGTTATGAGTTCTGTTGTGAGTATCTACTCAGAAATACATATGTAATCAGTCAGCTGCATGTTTTTATTTAATTATAAACTGATAGTGTACTGTGTTGTGTGGGTTTTTCTGATTACTGTTTTATCTACTAACATTCTGTTTTGTAACAATTTTGTTATATACACATCAACTGTAAATCTTTGTTAAGTGAGTAAATAGGGTGTGCATGTGTGTGTGTGTGTGTATACAGATAGATATTTCATTATATGTACATATGAGTTCAAGCTACATTTTCTGGAAGAATCTATAAAAAAATAATTTTCAATTTTGTATTATCAATTCATTTAGAAATTTCTATAAGATTAAATCTGATGGTCATTTTATTAAATGTGTTCACAGTTACTAACTTATAAAATCATTTTAAATGTTAAAATAAATAAAAATAAAATAAATATTTCAGTATTATTTTTATTTTAATTTTTTGGTATAAAAATTAAATACTAAAATAGTCAGAGTTACTGTCATTAAATATATAACTTTAAAAAAAATTATAAAATTACAAAAATTATATATATTTTTAAACAATGTACTAAATATATAAAAAAATAAATTAAAATTATTGTAATGATATAAAAATGATATTCATCATGTTAAAAACAAGCTTAATTAAATAATTAATAATAAAACTTAAATTAAAATTTTAAAAATATAAGAAAAAGAATGAAGAAAATAAATACAAAAAACACAGAATAATAAGACAAAAGCTCTTAGAGTTGTGAAATCACGGAGATAAATTATTTTTTCAATTAAAACTACAAGAAAAATCCATTTTTACATTCATAATGTAAATATTACAGTCTCACACTGTTATCAGCGAATTTCACATTTAAAAAAAAAACCCACATCTTATTTTACTTGTTCCGAGAAACAAGTCGACACTGATTACACCTGCAATTACAGACAAACAAAACTTTTACATCCACATAAAGTCTACAAAATGGAAGAAGAATATTTTTTTTTTTTTTTTTTTTTTTTTTCATGTTCTTTTTGACACTGAATACAAGCTGGCTGATTTTTTCTCATGAATTTGTTCCAAATTTCACTTCGTCTGTGGAATGATGCACAAAAAAAAGAAAAAGAAAAAAAAAGATTTTTTTTTTTTTCTATCACACAATCACTATATCAACGTCTTCAGCCCCGCCATCACGGCAGCACTGACTCCGCCCGAAATGGGCAACGTCACCACCCAGGCAATTATGATATTTTTAAAGAGAGACCAGTCCACGTTCTCCTGCGACCTGACCCGACCCACCGACACGATCGACCCCACCTTGCAGTGGGTGGTGGAGATAGGAATTCCTATGTTTGATGCTATTAATACAGTCAGGGCAGCTCCTATTTCTATACAGAAACCACTGAAAACAAATATTTAAATACATATATATATATATATATATATATACGTGTATTTATATACTTTCATACATCTGTCTACCTATCTCTCTATCTATATCTATGTTTGTCGATTCAGACATGCAAAAGTATATATGTAAATATATATATTATATATATTTATATAAACATACACATAAAATTGCATAAAGACAAAAGACAGATAGAACACACATCCATGATGAAATGAGTGAAAAACCTAAAGATTTACATAAAAATAAGTGATAAAATAAATATATCAACAACAATAACAATAAATAATAATAATAGTAATAATAAGAATAATACTAAGAATAACAATAATACCAATAATAATAATAATAACAATATCAATAACAATAATAATATAATAATAATAATCAAAATAATAATAATAATAATAATTAATAAAAAAAAATAATACCAATAGTAATAATAATAATAATAATAGTAATAATAACAATAACAACAATAACAACAACAACGACAGTGAGAGTGACAAGGTACCTGGAAGGAGTTATTTTTGAAAGGTCTTCGCCCAGTGTTTTCATCACCCTCCTGCCAAGGACACACAGACCCACGGAAATACCGACACCTCCGTAAAACAGAATCCAGATTGGTGTGGGAGTCTTCTGAGCCACACTCCCCTCTGTGGCTATTACCCACAATGCAACAGCAGGACCAATAGCATTGCTGGTATCATAAAACAGTAACAACGTTAACAATGAGAGAAGCAATAATAGCAACAACAATAGCAATAATAATAATAATAACAATAAAAAGTAAAAATAATGAAAATAATAACAAACAAACAAAATAATATGCACAAGAAAATTTAAATTAAGATGAATAAAATAAAAATATATAATCTAAAAACAATCATTTTATAACATAATATTAAATTATATAATCAATATAGTTTTTCTTTAGCTGTTGTTGCTATTTATTAATGTAAGATAAATTTAAAAAAAAAAAAAAAAAAAAAATGTATACACTAAATTATCTAATAAAATGGGTTTTTTTTTTTGGGAGAGGTTTTACAAAGTTGAAAGAGTTATTTCCCATGAATAGTTACAGCTTTGAATCACCGAGATTTAAATTGTATTATTTTTTTTGTTTTGTTAATTCAAGGAATTTAAAAATAAAAATAAAATCCTGCAATCTCAAGAACAAATCATCATTTAGCAAGTTTTTTTTTTAGACATGGGCCTTCCCACAGACAGTGTAAGTTCATAATTAAAAAAACAGCACTTGTTAGAATGTGAAACAGTGATTCAAAAGTCAAACAAGAACTGAATCTGCTACCTTTCAAGTTTAACGCAAGTTAAATCCAGAAAGTTTAATGCACCAATCACGGAGCTAAGGCTGGAACAGGAAATGAATTACTGAACTTGAAAGCTTACCTGACATCGTTGCCTCCGTGAGCAAACGAGCCGAACACTGCGGTGAGAACCTGCAGAAACGAGAACAACTGCGCTGCCTCTGGTTTGTCACTTATCAGTTCTCTCCCTTTGCCCAGAGTCGAATCAGGCTGCAGGCAGACAGAGAGAAAGAGAGAAAGAGTTAAAATAAACAGGATAAAGAAGTAAATGATAGACTACAAAAAATATATATATTGATTAATGAAAGAATATTTTTAATTAATGAACTAAAGAGTAAAAATTCAATAATTGTTTCTTCTAATCAAAAATTTATAAAAATGTTTTTCCAAGATCAGAAATTCATTACCAACTTCAAATAGTGACTGATTCATTCCTAAACTCAAATAGTCAATGATTCGTTACTAAACTCAAATAGTCAATGATTTGTTACTAAACTCAAATAGTCAATGATTTGTTACTAAACTCAAATAGTCAATGATTTGTTACTAAACTCAAATAGTGGCTAATTCATTACTAAACTCAAATAGTCAATGATTCGTTGCTAAACTCAAATAGTGGCTAATTCATTACTAAACTCAAATAGTCACTGTTTCATTATTAAACTCAAATAGTGACTGTTTTGTTACCAAACTCAAATAGTGACTATTTCGTTACTAAACTCAAATAGTGACTGATTCATTACTAACCTCGATTGTGATTGATTCGTCACTGCCTGCAGTTTCAGAACTGACACAGCTTGTGTCTGTCTTAGCATCTTTACTGTCAGCTACAGGTTTGTCTGTGTGACAGAAAACACTAATCAGTAGTGTTATTACTATTGCTATTATTATTATTACTACAATTTTTTAATTGCTTTTGTTTTTATAATTACAGGTATTATTATTGTTATTTTTATTATTACTATTACTGTTCTTATATTATTATTATTACTACTACTATTATTATTTTTATTGCTATTATTAGTACTATTATTATTTAATGATTATTAGTTTCATCATCATCATCATCATTTGCTTTTTAAATTTTCACTCAGTTTCAATAAATCTTTTGTTTTGACAAAGTACAAATACTTACATTCACTTGCAAGCAGAATACTTTTTATTTCTTTATCCTGTAAATAAACAGAATGACATTTAGAAAGATATTCCTTCTGAATTCTGTGTGTGTTTGTGTACGTTTTGTGTGTCTGTTTGTACACAAATATTTGAAAGTATTATATACCAAACATATACATTTATTACAAACACACCTCCATGTATACATATATGCATATGTTCATAAAATGAAAAAAAAAAAAAAAAAAAATTATAAATAGAAAATCACAACAATGAAATAAATATGTAAAGGTAATTATTTTCTAGTTAGTGGGATAACTGAAACAACAACAACAACAATAATAACAGGTAATAATTATATCAAACACTAATGACAACATAAAAAAAAAAAAATAATAATAATAATAACAATAATAATTACAATAATGGTAATAATCATATTATAACAACAATTTTCACTTGATAATAACAAGAACAAAATACCCAAAGCTACAACTGTTTTGTTTATAATAATAAAATCAATAATAAAAAAAATAATTTAAAAAAAGTACAAAATATAAATAACCAGCATAAATAATTTAGTTAGTGTTACCTTCCCATTGGTGTTGTGGTTTCTGTCTTCTATGACAAGTTTCATTTCTATTGATTTCTTCTCCTCACTTTCTTTTTTGTCTGTGTCTTCTACTGTGATCAGGTTTTTAGAAGATTCAGCAGACTGCGAAACACTGAATGTGTACTCTGAAATACAGTGTCAGTGTTATTATTATTGTTGTTTTGTTGTTATTATTATCACTATTTTTGTTTTGATTATTATTACTGTTACTGTTATTAAAAGTATTGTTGTTTTGTTGTTTTGTTTTGTTTTGTTTTTTATTTTTATTATTATTAGCACTGTAGGTACAGAATTTTTTGTTATGATTTTAGATAATTATTCTTTCATTAATAAAACAATTATGATATTTAAGAGACTATCTGTATATCAAAAATAAATAATAATATTAACCATTAAGTCTCTTGTAGTAAATGTTTTCAAATTTATGTATCTCGGAAAATTATTCCACAAAATAAAAGCCGTGAAAATAATCAAAACAGACCGAGTCAACAGGAATGAAATTAACAGAGTACAAAAGGCAGGAAAGACTGAGCTGTCACATCTCTCACATTTTACTGTGAAATTACTTTTTTAAAAAGCGAAACTTTAAATTTATGTAACAATGTAAAACCGATTTTATGAATTCTGTGATACATTACATAAATACATATGTAGATATATATATATATATATATATATAAAATGTATATATTATAAACATCTATTAAATCAGTTTTGTCTTTTCAACCGAGTGGTTGTTATAGACAAGTTTGATTAAATATAAGAACATTCAATACGACATTTATATGTTCACAATAATCATTATACACACACTTCTTAGTTATTTATATGTGTCTCTATATATTTCTATCTACTTTGGTGTATGTTTGTATGCTTGCATCTAAATATTTATACAAACAGTCTAGAAACTTTGTCACAGATCTAAAAACGTGCATCATTACAGAGATGTGAACTGTTAACATAAATCAGCCAGTGTGAACCAACCTTCAATTGCTTTCCTTTGTCTTGGAACAATGAAGAATCGAATGAACAGTGCAACGCCAATACCCGACCCAAACGACAGAATGAGCACTCCATACACCGGTATCTTGTGAAAGTGTAGCACTGAAACAGCAATATTCATTAAAATCATTACTACAATCTTCTCAAAGATGAATTAACAAAAATGTGTGTCTCTATCTGCCTGCTAATACTGTCACTATTAGTTAACACTGCTTCTTCCTTTACTACTGCTAATACCCATTACTACTTCTGTACATTAGTACTACTATCACTAATACTACTTTCATTACTGTTAATACTGATATAACTATCACTATTATCACTGCTACTACCTCTACTACTGCTGATACTGCCAATACCATTACTGCTTCTATACACTAATACTACTATCACTACTACTACTCTACAAACTTTAGCATTTGTACTGCAACTACTATTACTTTTATTACAACTACTATAGCTTTATCTGCTACTGTTACTTCTACTACTACCACTACTACTACTCCTTTTGATACTACTGTTACAACATTTTGACAGTAATAAAAGTAATGAAACAGCAGCAACAGTGCAATAATAAAATTAATAATAACCACCACCACTACAACAACAACACAAACACCAACAACAACAACAACAACAGTATAGTAATACTCACAGCGAGATCCATCGTAAAATATAGAAAATGCGTTGATGAAAACTGTTAACCCGTAGAAAATTGGAAGCAGTTTTAATCCATTCTCCAGTGGATTTTCCTAAACATAAAAAATATTTGTTAAAGAGATTAAGTTCATGAAAAATTATCTGTAACAGTTCCTTGTTAATGTAGTCAGAATACATTTTAACAATAATGACTGGAGACAACTTCTTATAGTGACAGTCATTTTATTTGTATTAAGAAACAGAAAGAGAGAGAGAGAGAGAGAGAGAGAGACAGACAGATTAGACAAACAGTGAGACAGAGAGAGAGAGGCAGAGAGAGAAAGGAGAAAATCAATTAGAGAGAAAAGGAGGAAATAAAGAAAAAGAGACAATGAGAAAAGGAGAAATGAAAAGAGAGAAAAAAAAAAATAAACAGAAAGAAAGAATAGAATGAGACAGAATGAGAGAAAGAAGAAATGCAGAGAAAAGACAACCTGAGAGACAAATGAACACAGAAAATAAGAGAAACAGTGCAAGAGCTAAACATGAGAGAAGATAGAGAGATAACAGGACAGCGAGTGAGAGAAATAAACACAAAAAAGAGAGAGATAAACACACATATAAAAGTGACACATGATGAGCACATTTTAAAGCTACACCACGTATCACATTCTGCGGCACTCTGCTCCACACAGGTGTGAGAAGGCTCGAGACACTAAGACACTGTAAAGTGTGAAACTTTATATGAATCAAACTTACCTTACTGAGGACCAGTTTTCTGATGGCCATGAAGATGAGAGCAGAAACCAGACCTGACATGACTGGCGAAATGAACCACGACCCAACTGAAAACAACAAAATGTAAATAGAGAAACAGTGAATACTTTATATATATATATATATATATATATATATATATATATATATATATATATATATATATATATATATATATATACAAATAAATATATAATTACATAAATAAAGATTAAATGTTAAAACTTAAATATACAGAAACACACCCACACACAAAATATACAAATACAAATAAAAAACACACAGAAACACAAATGTAAATATATACATAAAAAACCCACGATACATTCTGTAAATATATAGACAGTTAATATAATGTATATAATGTACACATACACAGACATACACAAACAAATGCAAATAAAACAAAAGCATTGTCTATATATAACAAGTCCGAATACACAGAAACACACACACACAGACATACAAATAAATAAATACACACACACACACCCACAGAGTTTGTCAAAGAGACATGTCAAAGCAAACAATAATATTTCAATATTTGTGTTTGTCTGTATGTACGTCTCTGTGTGTGTGTGTGTGTGTGTGTGTGTGTGTGTGTGTGTGTGTGTGTGTGTGTGTGTGTGTGTGTGTGTGTGTGTGTGTGTGTGTGTGTGTGTGTGTGTGTGTGTGTGTGTGACAACAAAGTAAAAACAAAAATAATAACAATAGTAAATAACAACATACTGATCATGCCCAGTTTTTGCCAGCCAACGCCCTCTGTTCCCTTGGCAACCAAACTGAAGCCTATAGTAGCTCCTACAATACTGTGAGTGGCTGAGATAGGAAGTCCTGCAATTGTAGCACCTATCAACATCACACACGACCCTGTAAAACATCAACAACAACAACAACAATATTAATAATAAGTGAAAATAATAATAATAATAATAATAATAAGTGATTAATAATAATAATAATAATAATTATAATAACAGTAACTAATAATAATAATAATAGTAATAATGATAATTATGTTGAAGATAATGCTGATTATAATAAAGGTAACAACAAATAATAATAATCATAATAATAATTAACTTAAATAGTGGCAACAACAACTAATGATAACATAAAACAGTAATAATAATAGCTAATCTTAACAAAAATAACAATAAAGAAATGAATAAGAATGTTGCTTTACTTTTTATTTTTTATTTTATTTAATTTTTTTTTTTTTTTTTTTTTTTTATTATTATTTTATTTAATTTTATTTTTCTTTCTTTCTTTACTTTTTTATTTATTTTTTTAATTATTATTTTCAATTTTCTAAATTCATTTCTTTGCAAAGATATTATCTTCTGTATTTTATTTTTAATCTTTTAATTTTTTTTTTTTTTTTTTTTTTTTTTTATCTGATCTGTCTTCTTTGTATCAGTAAAGGAATAGAGATATTTATCATGGTGTGACTGTTATTATGTTACATAATAATATAAACATTGTATGAGAGTGTGTGGGTACTGAGAGTGGGTGGGTACCTGATAAAGCTGAAAGACTCCCCACCATCAACAGCGCCTCGGATCCATTGTAAGCCGAGACATCGACTATTCCTTTCCTCATCGTGTCTGACACACGAGCACCTGAAATATTTAAAAAAAATCAGTGAACATATTATTTAAAATAACCCTTGTCTGTGACACCCAGAACATAATAATAATAATAATAATAATAATAATAATAATAATAATAATTTACATTCTGTGAAAAGAATTTAAAAAAAAAAAAAAAAAAAAATGTCCGCTTTCATTTGAAGCAGACGCGCAATTCGTATGGCGGCAAGACAAATTAATAAATCTTTAAACCTGCCAATAAGTTCGTGCATGTGTTCGTGATTGCAAAATATCAATTGAAATGATGTTCTAAAGAAAGAAATTTATCCTGCACACCACGATGCAGAGGCAATTACATTTCGTTATGTATTTTCGACATATATTCAATATCGTCTTCGGATCCGAAAATCGACGAAACGTAAACAAAACAAAAAGACTTGACTGGTTGTTGGCGGTACATTAACGAGTAAGCGACGTAATACTTTCTTTATATTACTAATGATTAGTAAAGTTCTTGGAAATAAATAATTATGAATAAAATTTAGAAATTAATATAGTTTCGGTTTAATTTATAACAATAACAAGAACATTTATGCAAATAAATAAATAAACAAGTAAATAAATAAATAGTAATAATAATACATTAATAAACAATTTGACGTTTCAATTACGTCATCAATATTTATCGATCAATCTACCTATCTATATACATATATAAGGATTATATCTTCTCACTGTAAATTGACACCAACCCATGACCAGTGTACTACAGAACCATTCAACCATAAACTGAACTGAAGCACTGAATTATGAAGTCAGTAGAAAACAAACAGAAAAGAAAAGAAATCGTATTTGGTTTAGTGTCGTTCACCTGGTGTTATTAAACACCCAGATCTTTTCATCGACCTTTCTAAAGTGCAGCTTATTATTACCTGATTGTGCTCTAGTTCTAATGCAACGACAACTGCTACTACTACTACTCCAATAATAACAACTGCTACTAATGTTACTACTGTTACTTGAATTACTTCAAGAAAATCAGCTACTAGAATTACTAACAACAAAACTGATAGTTACTATTATTATTTGAATTATTTTTACAACAACAAAAACAAAAACAACTACTACTACTACTACTACTACTACAGCAACGACTGCTACTTCTACAACAACCACTATTACTCCTACAACAGGAACTACTACTATTATTACTATTACAACAACTACCACTATTACAGCTACTGTTACTACTGCAACTACTATTACTACTACTAATTCAGTACTAATATTACAGCTCCTACTAAAACCGCATTCATCATGTAACCATCTCAACAGAAATTAGCACACTTCGATTTCAGCGTAAAAATCTTTTAATTATGTTCTCTTATCTGACGGCATGTCACTGTTTTGCCAAATCTAACTACGTTTATACTTCGACACATCTAACTGGATGTTTCTAATTTCGGGACACTGAGAGAGAAAGGAAATTACATCTGACAGAATGGAGATTAAAAACTCCAGAAATAGACTGCAAGTTGAATTTCATTTAAACTGACATCATCCAGGACAGGATACGTGTTTTTTCTAAACAATATGTAAACACGTTCACACTAATGTATTATAATAATATGCAAATACAGACATATACACCAACACACATACATACGTACGTACGTACATAATTACATAGATACATACATACATACATACATACATACATACATAGATAGATACATACATACATACATACATACATACATACATACATACATACATACATTCATACATACATACACACATATATACATAGATCAGGCATCTGATGGGTTTTCTTCTTTTTTTTTCCTCCTTTTTTTTTTTTTGCAGTCTAATCAGAGACAAAGAAAATATTTATACGAACATCCATCCACCCATCCATCCATCCATCCATCCATCCATCCATCCACTCATACACACACACTCATACAAACTGCGCATAGCAGACACAAACACACTCAAAGAGACAAACACATAAATTATGAACATAGGCAAAAAAACAAAACATCATAAATTATTAAATATTATCGATTTCAGTATTTACATGTACATTAAATCAAACGTCTGTGTGTCTGTTTGTGTCAGTGTAGAGTTCAAAGCGACACTGGGGCACGACCCACAAATGTTTAACTCGTGATAATTGTTTAATTTATGAGTCTGTGATCATGTTCTAAATGGTACAGATTTCATTTAAAACTTCAAAATAGAGCAATAAATTTGACTTTTTTGATCAGTGGTATACAGAAGTGACAGTATCCCTGACAAACAAAACGAAAAGTAAATGACGGGTGGGGTGGGGGGTAAATGGCAGAAATCGTGGTCATTAACTATTATTGTATTTTGCAGTTTCAAATACGTCATGTTTGTTTTGTTTTGATAAGGAGTTATTGTGTAATTGATAATAATTTACATGCAACAATCACTTACATTGAAACACTCGAACACACCCACATACACTTATAAAATTCTGTAACTGATAATATTGTAATTTTCGAGATTTCATATTATGTGATTTCAGTTCTAAACTATATCAATAGTTGTGAAAATTCAATAAATAAACAAACAAAAACAAACAAATAAATAAATACATACATAGATATATACATACCTATCTACCTAACTACATACATACATACATAAATGCATAAATAATAAACATTAACAGTAGTAACAATAATAATAATAATAATAATAATAATAATAATAATAATAATAATAATAACAATAACAACAACAACAATGATAATAAGAAGAAGAAAGAAAGAAAGAAGTAAATAAGTAAAGAAAGAAAGAAAGAACAGTTTAAAAAATGTAAGGAAGAAAATGAAGGTTAACAGCAGTAAATACATTTAAAAAATTATCTTAAACATAATCTAACTGCATAATCATTAAATAAACAAGATGACCATGCACTTTTTTCAAGAATTTACGACCTTGATATAGTTTTAAAGTCATTGACGCTTTCTCAAATCTGGACTTTGTATTTCAAGTGTAAAGTTACTGAAGTAGATAGTAAATGTCTTGTTGACCCTAATAAATTTAAAAAAATATATATTTTTAACTGCACAGACACATTCATGTACATTTTATATGCAGTAAGCCAAAAATATTTCATACAAGTATAAGTTTATATAAGTTTTATGTCTTTGAAGCTAAGAATAAATGAATAAACTTTTATGTCCAACTATGACAGTTTTTTATTCAGTAAAATAAAAAATAAAAATTATAATTAGCTGGAATAAGTTATAAGGTAAGATGAGTTAAAAGATCGTAATAAATGTTTTTTTTCTGCAACTGAAAATTTGTATGGCTAGAATTTCAAAAGCTAACAAAACAACAACAGAGAGAGAGAGAGAGAGAGAGAGAGAGAGAGAGAGAGAGAGAGAGAGAGAGAGAGAGAGAGAGAGAGAGAGAGAGAGAGAGAGAGACGTATTATTTCATTCATATCCATAAATAGAACGAAACGTATTTCCGTTATTACTAAAGGTCAGTGACCTGCTAAAATTACGTTCGTTTACAATACAAGCAGTGGTCGTTGGGCCGTAAAACGGTTAATTACGTCAAGTCGTAACTGAACTACGCTTCACTCAGGTACATTACACACACACGAAAACTAACACAAAAAAACACACAATCATACACTAACGGTTTGTGAAAACTATGAATGGAAAAAAAAAGTAAAAAGAATGTAGGCTGTGAAAGACACAAACAAATTAATGTGTGTATGTGTGTGTGTGTATAAAACATACGATATGAGAGAGAGAGAGAGAGAGAGAGAGAGAGAGAGAGAGAGAGAGAGAGAGAGAGAGAGAGAGAGATGAGCACAGAGAAAGAAAAAACAAATCAGAAAGAAACAAAGAAAATGCAAAGTTAATAAAAAAAAATAAAAAATAATGATTAATTCACTTCCTAGAAACGATTTTTAAAAAAAAGCCTTTTTACGTCCTAAACACGAAAAAATTGATGACGTAGGAAGGCGTTCTATTTTTAGACGATTCCCAAGCGTCAGCAAATCAAGGTGAATGAATTAATGGGAAAAATCGCAAAGCTAAATGGAAAAGCAAATCTGTGTAAATTCCGTTACTGAAAATAGTTTTTACATCCGCTGTTATTTCTGTATCTGTTTTTTTGTTTTTTTTTGTTTTACTGTGTTTAGTAAATAAAACGAGAACAACACGTTATAGAGAGAGAGAGAGAGAGAGAGAGAGAGAGAGAGAGAGAGAGAGAGAGAGAGAGAGAGAGAGAGAGAGAGAGAGAGAGAGAGAGAGATTTTTTTTTTTTTTCAAAAGTTGGCAGCAGTCACGTGCTTGGCATCAATCAGACACTAAACGAACAGAAATGAAGCAAAAATCAACTCTCAGTCTATTTATTGATCCCCAAATTTACGAAGACTTCATGTGTCTACACATAAATCGATCAAACGTTTTCTATAAACGAACACAACTCTGCAGGTCCCGTTTTTTATATTATTATTTTTTTTTTTATCTATACCGCAAGCTTTGACTGATACAGAACCTTTACAGACACAAGCTGTGTTGTTCTAACATTTGTTGTCGCCGCTGTCGTTATTCAACAACGACTACCACTACTGTTACTACTATTACTACTGCTGCTATCATTACAACTGTTGGTACTGTTGTTACTAATGTTACTACTACTAGTACTAGTATTACTACTACTACCATTAACTACTGACATTAGTACTTCTACTACAAATACTACTACTATTACTACTGGTATTATTCTACTACAATATTACAATTCTACAACAACTACTGCTGTGTCTCGCTTATCTATCAATCTACCTATTTATCTAATATTCTCTCTCTCTCTCTCTCTCTGACTGTCACACATGACTGCACAGACACACGTCTTAGAAACACGTACGGAAATAGTTATAAAGAAATAAAATTATATAAACATAGGCGAAGCTGTGACGCAGCATTCAGATCAGTTATAATCTACACAGAAATGTCACCACGTTGTATTTGTCATCCTGCATAAACAGCAAGTCAACACACCTTTGTAATCACGTATAATCGTTTATACAGCGAGCCTTTGATCAAACCAGTCATGGCCGGCTAGGTTATAAACGTGTTATTTCCATAGCTGTATCACGTAATTATGACGTCAAACAGTTCGATTCTTTGACTGTTGTGACGTAATATGAAATCTAATTGATTGATGACAATAGAATTGATCTGCGTGAAATGTCTTATTTTTTTTTGAATTTATTGATTGACTGACTGAGTGGCTGACTTGTTTGTTTGTTTGTTTGTTTGTTTGTTTGTCTATCTATCTATCTATCTAAGTAAAGCTTTCATAGAATTCCTAAATTAAATAAAGCTAGTGTTTTAAAGCAATTTCTAAAATGATATAAAAAAATTACATCAAAACAGTTTGTAAGTCTCTTGAATATAATAATAATAATAATAAAAATAATAAAAAGTAATATATTATTATTATTATTATTATTATTATTATTATTATTATTATTATTATTACTGTAGTAGTAGAAATAGTAGTAGCAGTAGAAGCAGCGGAAGTATTACACTGTAGTAGTTGAGGTAACAGTAACAGAACCAGTTGAGCAGCAGCAACAACAACAACACAAAAAAAAAATACTATCATAATATCAATAATAATAAAGATAATTACAAAAATATCAAAAATATAAGTAATAAATTAATAAAAATGATAGTGACGATGATGATGACGGCGATGATGATAGTTATTACTGCATGATGATGATGATGATGATGATGACAACGACAAGCGAAAGAAAACCAGAAACAGCTGCATCTTGCCCTACTCTGTTTTCGGTTAGCAGCACAAGCTATTTTCTGTCAGAGATGCAGACCCTACTTATCACGACCCTTTTTATTTCTTCCACTCGTCAGATTCTTGACTGAGATGAAAATAGCGACGTGCGTGTATACCGCGGCGATTCGATCCCCGGACCTGTAGCCCCTCGGGCGAACGTTCTAACAACTAAACAGTTCTGAGTAATTAAGTCGTCTGGTCATTGCTTCAAGTGACAAACCTCTGACTTTTACCCGACCCGAAGGCGATTTTATGTTTTGATAATATTGCTTCTAGAAGCATGAAGGAAAAATTATAGTTGTTATATCGATTTTATTGTCTGTGAGGTTATATTAAATCGACAGCAACAGCAACAACAGCAGCAGCAGCAGCAGCAACAACTAAACGAAAAGAACATCGAATTCTGATTGCAAGAAAACGGGAAATAAATAAGGTACGAGAGAAAAAAAAAAAAGACAGACGCAATTGAGAAAGGAACAAATTTATTTAAAAAGGGGGAAAAAAAAGAAAAAAAAAGAAAAAAGAAAAAAAAGATCCACTAGGAATACAAAAAAAATTAAGTAAAATAAAATAAAGAGATAAAAAAATATATATATATACGGACAAGAAATAAAAACAAATAAATAAAATAAAAATAAAAAAGATAAATAAAGAAAGAAAGAATAAACGAAATAAAAAAATAAAAATAAAAAACGACACAGAAAAGAAAGAAAAGAAATTAAGAAATATTAATAACAAAGAAATAAAAAAAAAGATACAGAAAAGACAGAGTAAATTAACAAACTAAAACAAAGATAGAAAGAAAAGAAAGAACGAAAGTGAATGCTTGTCTGCATTCGTATTTTTATCCCGAATATTTTATTATTTCAAATCATCTCTCAACCTACAACAGCTGTTTCCTCATCTTTTCTAATTTCGATCGAAAATTCCGATGGATGACGAAACATTTCGATAAATCAAACCATGGAAACAGATATCAGTTTGAACGGAAAAGGGTGGGGGGACAATTAAAGTATGAAGAAAATCTGTAATAATAACAGATGACGAAATTCTCTCTCTCTCTCTCTCTCTCTCTCTCTCTCTCTCTCTCTCTCTCTCTCTCTCTCTCTCTCTCTCTCTCTCTCTCTCTCTCTCTCTCTCTCTCTCTCTCTCTCTCTCTCTCTCTCTCTCTCTCTCTCTCTCAAACAGATGAAACAAAACAAAACAGAAAATGAAATAATTATCTCAGAATTGTAATCGATTTGGACTCGTGACACTACAAATTTACTTTTAGTTCCGATTTTATCTTTCTCGAACAAGGAAAATAATTTAAACATTTTTTTTTTTTTTTTTTTTTTTTAATAGAAGTAGACTATAAAGATACAAAAAAGAAGTTAAAATAAAAAAAAAAAAAAAAAAAAAAACGATACAGAAATAGAAGACAATGAAGATAAAAAAGAAAGAGGACATAAAAAAAAGAAAATAATAAAGATGCGAATGCGTGCTTATATGTATGCAGGTGTGTGTGTGTATGTGTGTCTGTATGTATGTGTGTATGTGTATATGTATGTATGTATGTGTGTGTATGTACGTACGTGTGTATCTGTCATGATGATAGCAAACACACGTAACATTCCACACTATAGAGAAGCACTCACCTATCAAAACAGCGCCGCCGATTTCGAAGATGGTTGCTAGGATACACGCATTCCTCAGTGTGAGAACTTTAGCACCGACGGAAGTTCCGAATGAGTTGGCTACGTCGTTGGCCCCGATGCCGAACGCCAGGAAGAAGGCGACGATGAAGCCAACGATGACGATCCAAAGCCACTCGTCTGGAACCAGCGACATCATCAACAGCGTGAAGTTACAACGACCACTGAAACACATAGACACAGTTCGTTTACGTTAACAAGCAGAATGGGAAACAAAACAACATTTACCTTATTAAGCAGATAGGTAATACAGTAATTTTTATTTATGTTATGTTAATAAGCATTAGGGAATATATTCATATTTATTTATTTATGTTAATAAGAAAAGGAAACACAGCAATATTTATTTATGTTAATAAGAAGATAGTGAATACAGTAATATTTATTTATTTATATTAATAAGAAGTAAATGGAATACAATAATATTTATTTATTTATGTTAATAAAAAAAATAATGGAATATAATAATATTTATTTATTTATGTTAATAAAAAAAAATAAGAAATACATTAATATGTATTTATATATGTTAATAAGAAGATAGGGAATACAATAATATTTATTTATATTAATAAGAAGACAGGGAATACAGCATTATTTATGTTAATAAGAAGATAGATTGAGAGAGAGAGAGAGAGAGAGAGAGAGAGAGAGAGAGAGAGAGAGAGAGAGAGAGAGAGAGAGAGAGAGAGAGAGAGAGAGAGAGAGAGAGAGAGAGAGAAAGAAATAAATAAAGAATATTTCGCGGTTGTATCGCGATACGCAATGAGTTAATCTATCAATATTCAACGCTGCACCCGTTTCGTTATTTCTCGTTCCACTCAGTGCTCGAAGAACATTTATTACGAACTTTCCCAATCAAAGGGCAGGCACATAAAGAAGATGTCTTGCTAATCCAAAAAATATTTGACAAGAAATATTTAATGATTAAAATCATTCATTATTTTTCTTATTCGACATAACTGAAAACAGTATTTAGCAATTAAAAGTAGACGAATTAAAATGGGTAAAAAACGGGTAAAAAATAACCAAATATAAACATCATTAACAGCAACAGTAATAGCAGTAATAAAAAAACAATAACAACAACAACAACAACAACAACAATAATAATAATAATAATAATAATAATAAGAAGAAGAAGAAGAAGAAGAAGAAGAAGAAGAAGAAGAAGACGAGTTAAAACAACAAAACAATAATAACATAATATATATTATAAGGGAACAATAATAACATATAATAATAATAATAATAAGAAGAAGAAGAAGAAGAAGACGAGTTAAAACAACAAAACAATAATAACAAATATATATTATAAGAAATAATAAGAAGATATAAGAAGAACAATAACAAGAATAATAATAAAATAAGAAGAAGAAGAAGAAGAAGAAGAAGAAGAAGAACAAGAAGAAAGCAAAGAAAAAAGGTAGAAAAGAAAAAGTAAGAAAAAAGTAAATAAGAAGAAAACAACAAGTTAAAAATGCAAGAAAAAAAAAACACACGAAAATAACACAGTCACAATAAACACCTTTTTGTTTTTTTAAACAAAATCTGAAATGTAAGTAAACAGCTAAATAAAAAGAATTCCAGGTATTCATGTTACAGGTGCGAAAAGTAATGGTGAGTTTTACCTGTGTAAGAAGTACCTGGCCCAGGTAACTGAAACGCTCGTGCTGGTAAATACATACACAACTGTATATGGCGTTTTAACTTTTTATTAATACCCACTGACAGCCAATGAGAAGTGCGAGAAATCATCCAGGTACGACAACGAATACCAGGGGTTCAGATAATGAAATTTAGTTATTAACAGGAGATAGGAAATCTCATAATTAGCTGATAATATATATTATACAGGACATACATACATACATACATACATACATACATATATATATATATATATATATATATATATATATACATACACACACACACATATATATATATATACACACACACACACAAACACAAATTCATAGGTACAAACACAAAAACACATACATATATGCACACATACATACATTCATACAAAAAGACGTAAAACATATATACATATATAAACGTTCATACAAACACATATACAAAAAGTATCGTAGGTACATATATACATATACATACATTGTATGGACGTGTATAATGTTGATACATTTATTCATATACAGACATAACGAAGAAAATAAAATCACTGCAAACAGACGGGGGGGGGAGTACAGTTTTTTCTTTTTTAAACATGCGGGATTGTAATGAAAAGGTGAAGATAATGAACAAT
>CM022678.1:1841685-1844185 GCA_012295275.1 Chrysomallon squamiferum
ATATATATATTAACAAATACATAGATATATCCGTACGCATTCATTTATATTCGTAAACACACGCATAGGTGAACATGGATGTAAATGCACGTATTTGTTTTAGATATGCACCTTTGTATGTATGTATGTATGTATGTATGTATGTATGTATGTATGTGCATGTATATTATGTATGTATATTTGTTTGAATATAACAATTCTAACATAAATAATAATAACATTAACGATAATTAAAAGTAATGATGATGACTATGATGATAATGATGATTGTGGTGGTGGTGGTGATGATGATGATGATGATGATGATAATAATAATAATATCAACAACAATATCAATATCAAGACTAACATGTACTTTTCTTCAGTTCAAAAATTTAAAAAAAAATATAAAAAAATTAAAAAAAATCTTTTCTTCTGTAAAATAATTTGACCGGTATTTTCATTTCATTTTATTTTATTTATTTATTTATTTATTTATTTATTTATTTATCAGTAAACATCAACTGAGAATTAATTTGCCAAAACAAGAAATCAGCATTTCTCAACTGGGGGAAGGTCACGTGCACAATCCCGCCAGCTGTTGAAAACGCAACAGCTGCGCAGTCACCAGTGTAGCACAAGTGACGTACAAAGAAAAGTTATCACAGAATAATTACATTGTAACACAAGTGATGACGTCGACTGTAGCAGGATCGAGTCACGGGACTTCCATCTGTGTGTCCTTGCGTACATCCATCCATCCGTAAGTCCGTTCATTCATTCATTCATTCATTCATTCCGTCCTTCCATTTATTCATTCGTTTACTAATTTAATTTATTTATTCATTATTTCATTCCTTTATTCATTCTTTCATTGATCTCTCCGTCAGTTTTTCTGTTTTCATCTGTCTATCCTCTAATCGATCTCTCTGGAGATGATTTTTACTGATGTTTATGATGATAATGATAATAAGCAAGATGATGACAACAGATAGGCACACACACACCCACACGCACGCACGCACGCACGCACGCACACACACACTGCCATACATATCTGGGATTTCAAAAAAAACAGAACGATTATGACTTAAGCCAATTCGTTCGAACAGAAAGAAAGAAAAAAAAAAAAAAAATGACTGCTTTAGCAGAAGACTGCTTTATTAATAAATTCAACAGAATGTGTAATATCTGCTGAGGTCACGTGAGCACATGTATAACACGTGAACAGTCATTCGCGTCGACTGGTAAGAGTATGAAATATGTTTTTACTTTTGCTGGGTTGTTTTATATTTAGTCACAGTCTGATTATAGAGGTCTGTCTGTCAGTAAACATAGGTAGAAAAACACAGAGAAGGAGAAAAAAGAAAGAGAAAGAAAGATGGAGAAATAATGCGATTATAGATCAATAATATCTGTGTGTATGTACACATACATACATACATACTTACATCAATACATACATACATATATATACATATATACATACATATATATATACATACATACATCATACGTACATACTTACATACATACATACATACATACATCATACATACGTAAACACATACTTACATACACACATATATAGATAAATCCAGAAAAATGCATAATGCACAAACACACACACATACAAATATATACATATATTTATATATACACAGACATCCATACACATACACACACACACATACACACGTACACTCCTATAGAAATATATTCTGACACATGTACACTGACACACATACTTACACGTAACGCACATACACTGACACACTCATACCCGCATAACACACACACACACACACACACACACACACACACACACAAAACACGGAAAAGCGAGAGATAAAATATGCACTTTAAATAAAACAAGGTTAAAACAACAAATAAATTCATAACCTCAGTTTCATGCTTGTCATGCAGTAAAAGGATTTTTTATTTATTTTTTTATTTATTTATTTTATTTATTTTTCTGATTGGACTTTGCATGTCTATAATTGTTATACAAAACTTATTAATAGTAAGTTACTTTCATTAATTAATTAATTAATTTTATTACGTATATTTATTTTATTTAGTTAGTTAGTTAGTTAATTAGGTAATTTTTATTTTATATGTGTGTGTGTGTGTGTGTATGTGTGTGTATGTGTGTGTGTATTTGTGTATATATATATATATATTGTTTATTTTTTAAAATTAATTATTTTTGTGAAGTATTTAAAAATAATAACGTGGGTTTTTAAAAATGTAACAGTCATAAAGTAGAAGAAGGAAATAAGAGTGAGAGAAGAACCGAGAGAGAGAGTCAGACAGAGAGACAGACAGACAGACAGACATACAGAGAGAGAGAGAGTGATAGAGTTAGAGAGAGAGAGAGAGAGAGAGAGAGAGAGAGAGAGAGAGAGAGAGAGAGAGAGAGAGAGAGAGAGAGAGAGAGAGAGAGAGAGAGAGAGAGAGAGAGAGATATAGACAGAGAGAGAGATACGAACCGAAAGCGAGATAGATAGATAGAGAGAGA
>CM022678.1:1846685-1849185 GCA_012295275.1 Chrysomallon squamiferum
AGGAAAAAAGGTAAGACAACAAGAATAATAATGAATCAGCTTTTCAGTTATTAATATTCTAAATAATAATAATAATAATAAATAATAATAATAATAAAATAATAATAATAATAATAATAATAAAATAAAATAAAATAAATAAAAATAAATAAAGAAATAAATGAATAATAATGATAATAATGAAAATAATAGTAATACTAATATTACTAATAAATAATACTAAATAAATATATATAAATGAAAATAATAGTAATAATAATAATAATAATAATAATAATAATAATGATAATAAAAATAATAATAATAATGATAATGATAATAATAATAATAATAATAGTAAAAGTAATAATAATAATAACAGTAAAAGTAATAATAACAATAAGCACGACAACAACAATAATAACAATAACAACAATAAAAGTAGTAGTTGTAGCAATAATACTAAAAATAATCGTAAATTAACACATCAGCAAACAACAATAATAAAACGATATACAGCGACAGCACGTATACTTTCAGTCCACTGTACAAAGTCACGTAGGTTTGTTTATTCGTAAAAGAAAAAAAAAAAATCGTGAGTAAACGTTTTTGAAACGTCACAAGTAAAGAGTTTCACGACGCATTCATCTTGCCTAGCGTTAGACTCAGCAGCGCGAAGAATTGAACCCACGTACTTGACGACGCAAATTGATAACTTCCGCACCGTAGATCAGCCACGGTGGGTGGAGCCGGCCTGGTGCTGTCGCACGTGGTGGGCGTGCCCGTGGGGCAGAGCTGCTGTTCGGTGAGGTTGGTGAAAGTCTCGTTTTGAAACTTCTCCGGCGTCAGGCAGCCGAGGTTCTTCGTTTTGAACTTCGGCGTCGACTTCAGTTTCCGGAGGAGCCACGTGACCTTACAGTCGCAGCCGAACTTGAGCGTGAGCAGCTGAAAACTGAAGTCCTTCGCGAACAGCTCGTCGAACGTGTGGCAGCCCACCACGGAGACGTTGCTGCTGTAGATGTTGACGTTGGCGTCGATGTCGCGGAACGCCCAGACGTCGAGGACGTCGATGTTGGCCAGGTAGAGTTTGAACGTGCTGCGCAGGCGGACCCCGCTGAAGGCGTACGTCTGCACGTGCGTCACGTTGATGCTGTACATCTCGAACTTGTCGAAGCCGCGCACGTTGCTGAACGCGTACGGCTCGATTGTCCCCACCGTGGTCAGGTAGATAGACACGACGCTGTCAGTGCTGCCGCTGACGTTGGCGAAGGCGTAGCTCTCGATGGTTTCGATCCTGCTGCTGTAGATGGTGACGGTCTTCAGCCCCGTTTTGGCTCCAAACGCGCATCCTCTGATTTTCCCAATCTGGCTTCTGTAGATTGAGACCTTCTCGACGTTGGGGACGTCTTTGAACGCTGCTGCTGGGATTTCGGCGACGTTGGAGCTGTAAATGCTGACAGACGTGGCGCCCGAGGAGAAGGGTTTCGGGAAAGATTTGAGTCCATCACAAGCGAGGACATCTCCGTCACGACGACATCCTTCTGGCGTGCACAGAGCGACGTGGTGCTGTAGATGCGACAGCAGGGTTGTTAGCACCTACAGGTAATAATAATAACAACAACAACAACAATATAATAATAGATAATAATAACAACAACAATAATAACAATAACAACAACAGTAATAATAATAATAATAATAATAATAATAATAATATTAATTGTTATTATTAGTAATAACCATGGCCATGACGAAGACAAGAACAACAGCAACAGCATTAACAAAAGCGGCAATAGCAACAACAACAACAATAATAATAATAATAATAATAATAATAACAATAGTAATAACAAGATCAGCAGTAAAAAAAAATATATACCTACAAATAATAATCATAACAACAACAACAGTAATGATGATGTTTATAGTGATTGCAACAATAATAATGATGATGATGGCCATGACAAAGACTAAAAACAACAGCAACAGCAACAACTACTACAATAATACTAATAATAACAATAATAATAGTAGTAATAACAACAACATCAGCAGTAAAAAAAAAAAAAATAATAATAAAAAAGTTTAAAAAAAATAATAATAATAAAAAAGTCAAAAAAAAAAATATAAAAAATAAAAAACAAGATCAGCGACAACGACAACGACAATAACAACGATGATGATGTATAACGGAGAACAGCAACTTATCAGCGAGAAAGAAAATAATAATTGAAATAACAAAGTTGTCAGTGCTTGTAAACAAGTTAAGCTAAACTGAAAGCACACGACTGATATACAATCTACTCAGCTGTCTCTCACTCACACATAAACAGTTTTATTGGTATAACAAACCGCTTTAACGTTTTGATTAATTACAGGCAGTCAAAACCATGGCGGTACTTCTCATAATGTCGTCGTTGTCGTTGACGTAGTAGCAGTTGATGACGTGCCTGTAAATTGTAGTTTTTGTAGTGGTGGTGATGATGGTAGCCAGTTGACGAATACTAAAAACTAATTTTGT
>CM022678.1:1859185-1864185 GCA_012295275.1 Chrysomallon squamiferum
CGGCTGATGTCGTCGTCGCATCTGAAGATGTCACTAATGAAGCGTCTGACGTCGTCGTCGGATGTGTTATTTGTAGCTGAACACGTAAATAAATAAATATGAAAAATGAAAAATGAATGAATGAGGGAATGAATAAATACATAAATCAAAATATAACTAACTAACTAACTAACTAAATAAATAAATATGTAAATAAATAAATAAATAAATAAATATGAAAAATGAAAAATGAATGAATGAGGGAATGAATAAATACATAAATCAAAATATAAATAAATAACTAAATAAATATGTAAATAAATATGAATGAGTAAATAAGAGAAATAAAGAAAGAAAAATAAACACTGGCAAACGAAAGCGATACACAAAGAAACAAAATGACGAGGCTACTAAACAACAGGAAGATTTTAAAATGAAAATTTGCGAAGTACTGTAAAGGAGATAAATCTAACTGAATTATAACGAAATCAAGCAGAGTTACCGTTCTTGCAATCGGCCGAAGTACAGGTGAAACTCCCGAAGCGATTTCCGAGACAACACGACGAAGTCCACCGAAAAATCCACTTTTTGCTTCGGTTTCGTCCAAACTGGGATTCTGCAGATTGTACATTTCAAACACTACACCGTAAATATTTAGCTTTCATTTATTCATTTATTAATTATCATTCTTGTCGGTGTTATTATTGTTGTTGTTGTTGTTGTTGTTATTATTATTATTATTATTATTATTATTATTATTATTATTATTATTATTATTATCATTATCATCATCATCATCATCATCATCATTATTATTATTATCTTATTTTTATTATTTTTATTAGCATTATTTTATTTAATATGAATGTATAATTGTATTTGTAATGTGTGCGTGCTTCATTTTATTATGTGTATATTTCATTTATAGTAAATGGTGATTATGTTAATATGTACAAACTGTTGTTCTGTTCTCCTCTCTCACACGCACAGACACACACACACACACACACACATATATTTACAAATGTATAATATATATGTTTATCCATACTAACACACAGGTAATGTATAATATAAATATATGCACCTATAAACAGCATATTTCAAAATATAACTCATAATAATAATAATAATAATAATAATAATAATAATAATAATAATAATAATAATAATAATAATAATAATAATATCCATGTTACTCTAAGAAAAAATAGAAAAACAAATTTAAATAAATAAATAAATAACCAACAAATAAAAGAAAATAAAAGAAAAAAAAAAAGAAAAAGAAAACAGAAGAATCAATCCAGAACGTTCTAGTGTTACTGAAAATTTTTATTTATTTATTTATTATAATGTGTAACATTACAACTGCTCATTTCAATAAAAAGCTACATAATTTTTTTTTTTTTTTTTTTTTTTTATTATTATTTTATTTTATTTTTTTTTTTATTTTTTTTTTTTTTTTATTTTATTTTTTTTTTTTTTTTTTTTTGAGAGATGAAAGGAACATCGAGAAAGCTGTGTTTATATAAACAGTCATTGTCATAATGCGTGGCTGACAGCAGACTGTTGGTGACGTCATTGACAACGAGGTTTCTTCTTCGGGTTGACAGGCTGCACAAATAGAAATGAGACGTCGTGGTTGCTGCAGTTGTCGCAGATGAGACTGATCTTAAAGTTTTGTCCATTCATTCATTCATTCATTCATTCATTCATTCATTTATTCATGCATTCTTTCGTTTATTCATTTATTCATCCATTAAGGTATTAATCTATGACAGACAAATTCTTACTAAAGAGAAACAGTCGCTGAGAATCATGCAGTGCAGTTTATATCCACAGTTTTTAACTGTATCCAAAATACACAGAGTACCAGCAGTTCAAAATCAAAATAACTACAGTTCATAATTCAAATAACTATAGTTCATAATTCAAATACCTACAGTTCATAATTCAAATATCTACAGTTCATAATTCAAATATCTACAGTTCATAATTCAAATATCAACAGTTCATAATTCAAATGACTGATATCATCATCATCATCATCATCATCATCATCATCATCACTATCATCATTGTTATTGTTGTTACTGATATTATTATTATATTGTTATAATAATAATAATAATAATAATAATAATTTGTTATTATTGTTGTTGTTGTATAATGTAAACAAACATTCTGCGTATTTCAAAATTATTTATCTCTGCCAATCAAGTTCGGTTAATTAGAAACACTTTTGGATTCAGAGAAATTGAGGTTTTGTTCATTTTTATTTTTGTCTGATAAAAAAAATTACAAACATTCGTACGACTGCATCAATGAAGTATCGTAAAGAGATGATGATGAACAAGAAAAATGTGTTGATGATGATGATGCTGATGATGATGATAATAATAAAAATAAAAGATTCTTCATCTGCAGTCTTTCAGGATGTTTTGGACAATTCGCTATATAACATGACGTCACAAAAAATAAATAAAAAATAAAATAAAAAAGAATCCTAACATTTTCTGTTTACTTTATAGCTGTACTTTATTATCATTAAACACTGAACGCCAGAAACAACTCGCTGGATGTAAGCAGAATGTGTTTATGGATAACAAAATCGTAAGAAATGATGCAGTTCAATTAGTAAAACCTACCTTCAAGCTGTCCGGTAAGATCTTTCTCCGTCCGGATGTGGTGGTCGAAGCTGCTGCTGCTGCTGTTGCTGTTGTCGCGGTCACTGCATGGAGTGGCGGTGCCGATGGCGTTATGGAGACCGACGTTACTGCTGATGTTGACGCTGGCCTGGGTAGAAGCTTTGGTAATGAGGTCACTCCTGATGCTGCAGTAGTTGCCGATACTGGCCTCATTGCTGTTGTCATCGTCGTCGTCGTTGTTGTTGTTGTTGTTGTTGTTGTTGGTGGTGGTGGTGGTGGTAAACGGCCTGCTGATATTGCTAAATCACCTGCTGACGTTGAAGTTGCTGCAGCTAGTGCAGTCGCTGTCGTGGCTGGTGGTGATGTTGTCGCTGCAGAAAACGGAGCCGGAAGGCCGGCTAAGGGCAACGCCGACGGCTGCTGCTGCTGGTCACGTGGTTCACAGGGCGGTTCTATCTTCACTAGGGTGTGGTCTGGCGTGGACTCCTCGGTCGGGTGGAACGCCCTCAGACAGCGCGCGCAGAACTTCATTCCACACTGGAGGCAGCGAGTTGTCGCCCTTGACACGTTGTTCGGCTCGCAGAGAGGACAGTCTGCAGACTCCGCGTCTCGCTGTCAACAACAACAAACACAACGTCACGCCTCTCGCTGGCTGTGAGTTCAACTCCTCCCACCCGAAACTAATACACTACACAGTCACTATAATCACCTTTCTCTTTTCATTCCTCTCCTTCGTTTCCAAATGTTTCCTTTCGCAGCATTAGTTCATTCATCCCGCTGATTCATTCATTCGTGTGCTCATTAATTCATCTTTAAGTCCATCTACTTTCATTCGTTCATCCATTCATTCATCCATTCATCCATCACGTCATTCATCCACTCGTTCATTCATTCATTGTTTCGTTCAAAAAATAAATTCATTTACTCGTTCGTTCACCTATCCTTCCACAATTCACTCATCTAACCCATTCAGTCATTCAGTCCTGTACGAGCAAACATGGGAGGAACTTACAGAGTTCAGCTGGTAAACGTAGTGAGTGGCCGTCGCTCCTGCAGGCGGGTGGAACAACGAGCGACATCTGTCGCAGAACGACATGAAACACTCGCTGCAGTGAACGGTCGCGGCGCTCGGAGGTTTTCCGTCGCACGTCGAACATTCCGTAGGGACTTCCGGTTGGCATATCCGCTCAAAGTCTAGCGCAGGCGCAGGCGCAGGCGCAGACGCCGCTGATTGGACAGATTCTTCCCGCGCCGTCGTCTGGTCTGGTGCTGCTGGAGACATCGAGGGCGGGTCGAGAATTATGACGTCATCACTGGGCTCGTTTTCGCGGGTGAAGGGCGGCGACGGTTTGCGAGGAAGTTTCGGGGGAACGTTCTCGTACACGGGTTCCCACGGGTCGAGTAAAGGTTGTAACAGGCCTCTGGGGATCTCCTCTGTTTCCTCCCCCGGCTTCTCCCGTGCAGCGTCGCTCCGCCTCCTCTGACGGAGGCGCGCACGGAGAACTCGAGTGTGACGTCACCGGGCCTCTTTTTAACGTCTGCCTGTAAACAGAGACCAAGTTGCTCATTGGAAAGTTCCTTTTCAAAGTGGAGATTCCTTCGTTGCCCAGCGACACAGTCTGCTGACATTCCGGGCACCTGAACTCGCTCACTGCTCCCCCCTGTGATTGCGTCATCGCAGTGACGCACTTCCGGCACAGAGAGTGGAGGCAGGGCAGGAGAAGGGGGTCCTCGTAGAGGTCGAGACACAGCGCGCACGACAGCTCACGTCCCATATCCGTGTCACAGTCGTCACCCGACATCGTCAACTGCGTCACCAACTGTCCCAGAGGTCTTAAATACATAAATAAATAAATAAATAAATAAATAAATAAATACATAAATACACAATCAAGTAAGCAAACAAACAAACAAACATAAACAATCAAATAACAAACAGACAGATAAATAAATAAATAAATAAATAAATAAAAAATATAAATAAATAAATAAATAACTAAATAAATAAACAATCAAATAAGAAAAGATAAATAAATAAATAAACAATTATAAAAACCATAAATAAACAAACTGAAAAATAAATAAATAAATAAATAAATAAATAAATAAATAATCAAGAAAGCAAACAAACAAACAAACAAAACAATCAAATATAAACAATCAATAAATAAATAAATAAAAATCAAACAAACAAACAAACAAACAAATATAAACAATCCAATAAGAAACAGATAAATAAATAAATAAATAAATAAATAAATAATCAATCAAACAAACAAACAAACAAACAAAATAAACAATCCAAACAAAACAAAAATAAACATATAAATAAATAAATAAATAATCAAGAAAGCAAATAAACAAACAAACATA
>CM022678.1:1871685-1886685 GCA_012295275.1 Chrysomallon squamiferum
AAACAAAGTGAAACATTCAGGAACAAATCTTTAATAATTAGTGCTACGTCACTGGTTCAGTATACTGGGTACAATCATTTTCACGTTATTATCATAATCCGGATTCAGTGACGTCATTAATTATTTTACATTTTAAACATAATTTATGACATCATCCGAACAGCTGCGGATAATTGATGTTTTCTTAGTGATTATGACGTCAGAAAAAGAAGAAAACACGTAATTAGTGTTTTAAAACACGTCATCATCATAGGATGTTATGAAGCTTATATAAAGGTAACTATAAAGTAGTAATATTACTTATTTAATGTATATATCTTTTTATTTTCGCTATTTTTTTTTTTTTTTTGTTTTATTTATTGTAATTGAAAATGATCATAGGCAGGAACACAGAATGAATATATATATGCGCAAGCTTAACCGCTCAAATTTACATGCATATATATTAACGTGTTTACCTTCATAGGCACAAACATACATACATATATATCTACATACTTTACTACTACATTCACATAAACACACACACACATACACATACGTACGTACATACAACCCCCCTCTCTCTCTCTCTCTATATATATATATATAAATCTCTCTCTCTCGATAAATTTCTGTTTCTCTCTTTATGTACACACACACACACACACACATATATATATATATATTATTCATTGTCAAGCACAGAGATGTACATGAAATTCCATCACATGTAGATCGACGTAAACAGATACACAGTCAGACGATACTGAATGCAGCTAACCAGAAAGTCACACACACACAACTACGCACATCTGTATAGTTATATATTTGTAGCGTGATATATATATATATACATACATACACACACACACTTAACGAAAGGTCAGACGCTTTCTCTAGACACGTGACCATCATAAGCTGAGCTCTGGAAATGTCAACATCTCCTATTCCTTGACCCCGCCTCTCCCCACTCATGTAGTCATTGTTCTCAGTGACACGACAGTATTCTTGTCACCAGAGGTCGCTGCTGCTCGTGTAATGTTTACTCTTGCCTACTGTTCGCTGGTGTTCTGTAAACATTTGTTATGTAGGCCGTGGCAGACATAGTAAGCAAAGTCGATTTTTTTATATCTTTTCATTCGTGCATACAAAAATAACTACACTGTAGATACACGCATACTTACATACGTAGATACACGCATACTTACATACGTAGATACACGCATACTTACATACATAAATACAAACCTGCATATGTGCATGCTAACATGCACAGATACGTACAACTGTAACTACCTTACGTTCAGACATAAACACATACTTATGTAAATACGCACATACATATCTATACACTAGTGCGGGAGAATGGGTGCCATACGTTCGAGTCTTGTCAGCGGCATCTGACAGGTTTGTGAGGTCGTGATTGGACTTTGTCCTCCTGCGCCAGTGCGTTCCAGAATATTGTCTGTGTGCAGTCTAGTCAGACATAAATGCCTACATATATACATTCATGCATGCATATATACAAAGACGTACATACATACAAACACATGAATATACACACACACATACATATTAAAAAAACCCACATATATGCACACACATACGTACATACAAACACCTACTTACATTCATACACATGTATTCTTTTCCTCTTTCTCTCCTGCTTCCTTCCATCTGTCACTCTTCTTAATTTGTCCTTCTCTGTATCGTGAATTCATTTTCTCTGATGAATCTGACAGTGTGTGTGGTTCCTGTGGATATGTTAGAAAATCTTTTATTTATTTCTGTGTCAGCTGATCAGGGGAGATAACATCTTTCAATTTTTTTTTTTTTTTTTTTTTTTATGTGTTTGGGTCGTTGTCTGTTAACGTGCATACCAAGTGAAGCGTAAATCCGCCATCTTGTTTCACATGATTTGAGTTTAATTTTTTGCAAAGAAAACAAGAAAACGACCTATTATTTGTTCATCAGCATTTATTTTTATTTTTGTTTAGATGTAATAGATGACTTTCGATTATGTCAATGATGTTAACGTTTGAGATTAAAGTATATCAGATTCGTGCAAATAATAATAAATAAATAAATAAATAAATAAATAAAATTTAGTTAAATTAAATTAAATATAACATAATATAATATAATTAATTATAACATAATATAATAAAAATAAATATCTCTAACATAAATAAATAAATACATTGTTCCACTCTGTATTCAGAGAAAAACTAAAACGAGGTTGTAATAAAAAGAAAGAAAAAAATCATTTGCCAACTGAGTTGTTTTTCTGAAACTCAAAGAAATGACCTTAAGACTGAAAACAGCCGTGCAGAATTCACTCAGATAACTTTCTAGTTTCTCTGTGTGTGGTTAGTGGGCGTGGTTACACCAAAACACAGTATATTTATATTTATATTTATATGTTAGACGTAAACACATTTTTTATCTGCTGAAACAGAGGTAAGACATTTTTTTTTTTTTTTTTTTTTTTTTTGACATCACGAGCAAAGATGAATAATTCTTAATTAATTTAATAATAATAATAATAATAATAATAATAATAATAATAATTGCGTTACTAGTAGTAGTTATATGTTGTCGTAGTAGTATAGTGGTGTTAATAATGTAGATGTCTAAAAGTTGTTATAGTAATAGTATTAGTAGTAGTTGTTGTTGTAGTTGTTGCAGTAGTATTATAATGGTGTTATAGAAGTCGTAAAAGTAATTAAAGCAATAGTTGTAGTAGTTGTTGTTGTTGAAGTAGTATAATGGTGTTAGTAACAGTAGATGTAACATTAACTGTAGTAATAGTTGTTGCAGTAGTCGTTGTTGTAGCTGTAATGCTGTTGTAGTAGTTGTAGTATATTGGTGTTAGTAGATGTTGCAAAAATAATTGTAGTAATAATAGCAGCAATAGTAGTGTTGTTGTTGTAGTAGTAGTAGTGGTATATTGTGTTAGTAGTAATAGTGTTAGTATTAGTAGTTGTTGTGGTTGTTGTAGTGGTTGTTGTAGTAGTAGTATAAAGGTGATAGTAGATGTATAAGTAATTGTAGTCATAGTCGCAGTAGTTGTTGTTGTAGCTGTCGTGTTGTCGTAGTAGTTTAATGGTGTTAGTAAATGTCGTAAACGTAATCGTGGTAATAGTAGTAGTTGTTACTGCTGCTGTAGTAGTAGTAGATGTAAATATAGATGTAGCAGAAAGAGTAGTCACAGAAGAGCAGTGTTCAGAGTGAGGACAACAACGTGGTGAAAGATAAAATAATACGTCGTGTTTTTGTTTTTGTTTATCTGTTTACTTATTGATTTATTTATTTTCTTTTTCATTGAATTCTGATTTCCATAATCATAGTGGCAGTAACAGTAGTAGTAACAGTAGTGATAGTTGTTGTTGTAGTAGTAGTAGTAGTAGTAGAAGCAGTTATGGTATTAGCAGATGTATTGGTAGTTCTGTTAGTAGTAACAGTGGTGGTAATTGTAGTAGTAACGGGTGCAGTAATAATAATAGTAGCAGTAATTGTATTATTATTATTATTAATAGTAGTAATGAAAGTGAAAGTGTTCATTCAGTAATGGTATTATCATCATCATCATCATCATCATCATTGGTGGTAGTAACAGGCAGCATAGTGAAGATGTACATTTAGGGGCATCAACGAATGATTTTATTAAATTCTTCCTTCGTTGTCACAGTGTGGGTTGTTTGAACAGAACGACGTGTTCAGAAATGTGAAAACCTGGTTAAAACTCGTCTGTGTGGGAAACACGTGGAGGTCTGAAGTAATGAAAAACAGAAAATTCGCACAGATAACAGTTTGTAGCAGCTTGCTGTTTTAAATAGAAGTTCAAATATATTTTACAGGTGTCTCTGTGTGCGTGTTTGTCCATATATGTGTGTGTGTGTGTGTGTGTGTGTCTGTCTGTGTGTATGTGTCTGTGTGTGTGTCTGTGTGTGTATGTGTCTGTGTGTGTGTCTGTGTGTATGTGTCTGTGTGTGTGTGTGTCTGTGTGTGTGTGTGTGTCTGTGTATGTGTGTGTGGGTGGGTGTATGTGTGTGGGTGTGTGGGTGTGTGTGGGTGTGTCTGTGTGTGTGTGTGTGGGTGGGTGGGTGGGTGGGTGGGTGGGTGTGTGGGTGTAAAACGATACGGGTTGTTGTTACTGGTTTCTGAATTAAAACAAAATATATAAAGTATAAAAATCACCCACACTTTTGGCTGGGAACTGTAGGGAATTGTTTTTCTTTTTGTTATACGTATTAGGAGGACATCTGACCTTTGACCGTGACTGTGACGATTAGTCCGTGCACTGCTCATCTGGTTTTACTACTTGTGTGAGCAGACGACGCTGTCACTCACGTGGCACGAGTTGTCCAGGCAATGCATGCTCTACATCCCAGACTGTAAGTTAACTCTGTTATTTAATCATCGTCTTTTCTGTGTTCGTTCTAATGCATAAAACGTAACTTAACAACATGAATGAACGATAGGCAGGATATGCGAGAAGCCAGGACAGACTTGTACGTTTTATATTTTACAATGCATGGTAGATATTTTAAATTAAGCCCAGGGTTACTCACTTTTTTTTTTTTTTTTTAAAATTTATTGCAATCTTTTGAAATTCCGCTTTAGCAGTGCTATCCCCACCTCCCCGTCAACAACAACAACAACAACGACAACGAAATAAATGGTTTAAGATGTCTGACTGTAAAAGTAGATAAGCAAACTGTAGCAAGGACGACTCCTGTTGTGACGTCAGCATCATTAACGTCTTTAATCGTTTTGTACTGGGGGGGAGGTATTTTTATAATTCATTTATAGTTAATCTGTGTTCTATGAGAGGGAACACATACAGAACGAAATATACACTGTTTATAGAAAATATACATTAAAAACTGACGTATAATTTGATAGATTACCACGCTTTGAATACTGCTATTCTACGACTGCTATTTCTTCTGGTACTACTGCAACTATAATTACTACTACTACTACTACTACTACTACTACTACTACTATACTATTATATAATTATTTTTTTAACACACACACACACATACATACACACACAGAGTTACTTTAGTATTTTGTTGCTGGTTTAGATCTTAAAAGACCTTTCTTGAAAACAGTATTCTCTCCAAAAATAAGAAATAAATTGTTATTTAAGGACTATTTCGCTTTGATGCACGCGACACCGTAACGAATGCGCGCGAACCTATTAGTGTCGAGACTGATGAGGCGAGAACTAAAACTGTTAGCTGTGTTTAGTGTCTGTATTGGAGATTTACGACCTGTGTTACTTACGACTGGTTTTACGACGGCTCGAGTGAATGTTATCCCGTTTTATTAATCGTAATAGAAACTTAGTCCACTGTAGTCCGAATTGCGGTTTCGTTTAAACTAATTAAAATGTTCATCGTAACAGAATATACATACGTATGACGTAAGTTTGACATGTATGACGTAAGTTTGACTTGTATGACGCGGTTACATACAGTAATACGGGTCCTGTGACTACAGCTGCGCGACCTAAGTGCAAAATCAGCTTACGACCAACTGGTCGGAACGTAACGTGGTCGTATGTCAGTATATAAATTTACATGATAAAAGAAACAATTGGTTATTGTTTACAGATATCAGCTTCATCCTGCTCAGAAGGAAATGATAAAATTGATATCTTAAAACAGAAAACACTTTGTCCCCACAAAAGTATCTCGAAAGTTAATCCAACCAGAAAAATGTAACGTATACTGCTTAAGAAAAATATTGTTGAAATAAAATATCCGTAAAGAGTACGTCACTGTTAAAAGTAAATAAAACGTAAATCGTTGAAAGCTGCCAGTGAAGTTTCGAGAATAATATTCTTTTATTTTTTTTTTATTTTTTTTTTTTTTTTTTATCTGTACGGCCTTCGGTTGTTATCTCAAGAGAAGTTTAATATCAGCGAGTCAGAAAAGGTGTATAGATTACGTCACTGGAAACAGTTCGACCTTCAAGGCGGGGCAGTGTTACAGTTAGTGTGTTAGAAAGTTAGTGAGAGCGTTGTAGTCTTATGACGTCACGTATGGATCAGTACTGATTTCCAGTTCCACTTTGGATAAACGACAAACAGTTTAATCACAGTACTGAGACTGACACAGTTTTAGGTAGCTAAATCAGTGAAACACTTGTAAGATGTCGGCGCAGAATAACATGAGATACAAAATCAAATAATCATATTCAAGGCAAAAAACCCAGCAAGTATTAATTTAAGAAACTTTAAAAATAAAAACAGAAAATGTAACAATCACATTAATAATAATTTTGCGGTTTAGTTCAACGCCTTGTTTCTTTTACGAAAATGTCACGTAAAACTGAATAAATCAACTTTATTTTGTCAAACTTGTCAATCGAGCTTCTTTTTTCTTTCTTCTTCTTCTGATTTTTTTCTTTTTCACATTGTTATTTTTCTACTGACACAGGCATGTGCTCGCATAACCGGTGTTAACGATAAACGTCGACTGTAATCGAAAAAACAAACAAACCCTGCTTATTATTTTCAGTTCAGTTTTGTTTAACAAATAAAATTAATTTAAATGAAATGTGAGATAATAAAAAGCCACGTACTTTTACAGAAATAGATATTCTCTGCTCACCAGATGTGTTTTTGATTATGAGGAAGTTTTTACATGTACACCGGTTATGGCTGTACCTGATGTCTGACCGCGATAAAATGTTTGATTTGATAAATTTGAAAAGCGAAAATGGGTTTGTACAGTTTTATATGATTTACATTTTCTTTTTGTTTTGTTTTAAATATCTAATTAAACACTAATTAATGAAAAGGTTGCCTTTTATTTAATTATTATAACCAATAATAAAGTAAGTAAACAGTCTAATTGCCGTGAATAGATTTTTGCTCTAAGCAGAGAAAAATAGTTCGAGATAATTATTATTATTATCTGTATTTTATACAAGTTATTAGTGTTTATGAACACTGTTATTATTCTTGTTTTAATTTTGTTTATTTAAATGTCCAGATTTTAAATGCATAGCAATACAGTTTAAAAATTAATTTAAAAATAAACATTTCATATCGGTGAAGGTCATGCCAAAGTTCTAATGGCGGAGTAGTCGATAAAAATGACTTATCATCGTAATGTTTAATTTGGTTTGAAATTTGATGTAATATGTTGTTAAAACAATTTGTTCCAAACCATGGATGATAGAATGTCACAAACATTTCACAAGACCACACAAAATACACCAAAACATGAATAATAAAAAAAAAAAAAAAAAAAAATGTCTTTCAAAATAAACACGACCTGTGCCTGGAAAACATTATTTAACGTAACCAGGACAAAACGTAATTGATTTTCATTAAAACTGCAGTGACTATGAATTTGTATGTATGTATGTATGTGTGTATATGTGTGTGTATTATTATTCTTATTATTTTATTATAAATAACGCATGCGTGTTTGTATGAAACTAAGTGCAGTATGACAGTATAGAAGTTTTTAACTACAAGAAATTTTTAAAAAGGTTCGGAAGTTTTACGGTGTAATTTTATGACTAGTTCCTGTATGTAGGGATGGTTCTTCCTTGTTGAGTGTAGTTCAAAACCACATTATTTCTGTTTGTACTAATAAAAACAATACCACAACAATAACAATAGCTAGAGTAATGACAGCAACAATCACAATAATAATAATAATAATAATAATAATAATAATAATAATAATAATAATAATAATAATAATAATAATACCGCTAGTTGTAGTAATAATAATAAAAGGACGACTACTACTACCACTACTACTATTAATAATAACACTACACGATCAACCACCAGGACCACAACAACAACAACAACAATAATGAGCAACAACAATGGGACAGGAACAACTAGTATTGTCATAAAAATGAACAAAATTAATATTTCCCTTTATTTCCAAATGAAGCATCTGTTACCCTAATTTATAGCTTATAATACTAATACTAATACTACTACTAATACTAATACTAATAATAACCAGTGAGTGCAAAATCTGTGAAGCAAAGAGGGTTCAGTGAATTCTAAACTGCACCTGTCACGTTGTGTTGTGTGTTTTCAGAGGCGGATCCACAACAAGGAAGGGGGAAGGGGGAGTGCATGTCAGTCACGTCGACAACTTACTAAATCACTAAGCAAATGTTTTCCCCTTTTTTTGCTACATTTATTTATTTATTTATTTATTTATTTATTTTTCAAAAATAGGCTCTTATTTTTATTTTAAAGTCATATTTTTTTATTTAAAATCGTTTATTTTATTTTATTTTATGTTGTTTCATTATTATATTAATATTAATTAATTACTTTGTTTAAGATTAAATAATCAATTTGTATGTTTATTTATGTCTTCTTCTTGTTATTATTCTTATTATTCTTCTTATTATTATTGTTATATATTTTTTTATTCCACTGATAAGAATGTTTAGTTCACAGTGCTTTTTCATATCGATCCTCGACCTCCCCTAATAAATGTTTATCTGCTCCTGTTGCTGAAACGTGGAGTAAATCAGTAACTGTCGGTAGTGAGCGACGTACGTATTACTTATTACATTTAGATATCAGTGATATTATTTATTACAGTTAGATATCAGTGATATTATTTGTTACAGTTAGATATCAGTGTTATTATTTGTTACAGTTAGATATCAGTGTTATTATTTATTACAGTTAGATATCAGTGTTATTACTTATTACATTTAGATATCAGTGTTATTATTTATTACATTTAGATATCAGTGTTATTATTTATTACAGTTAGATATCAGTGTTATTATTTATTACATTTAGATATCAGTGTTATTATTTATTACAGTTAGATATCAGTGTTATTATTTATTACATTTAGATATCAGTGTTATTACTTATTACATTTAGATATCAGCGTTATTACTTATTACATTTAGATATCAGTGTTATTTACTTGTTACATTTAGATATCAGTGTTATTTACTTGTTACATTTAGATATCAGTGTTATTATTTATTACATTTAGATATCTGTTATTATTTATTACAGTTAGATATCAGTGTTATTATTTATTACAGTTAGATATCAGTGTTATTATTTATTACAGTTAGATATCAGTGTTATTACTTATTACATTTAGATATCAGTGTTATTATTTATTACAGTTATATATCAGTGTTATTAGATATCAGTGTTATTATTATTACAGTTAGATATCAGTGTTATTATTTATTACAGTTAGATATCAGTGTTATTACTTATTACATTTAGATATCAGTGTTATTACTTATTACAGTTAGATATCAGTGTTATTACTTATTACAGTTATATATCAGTGTTATTACTTATTACATTTAGATATCAGTGTTATTATTTATTACATTTAGATATCAGTGTTATTACTTATTACATTTAGATATCAGTGTTATTATGTATTACATTTAGATATCTGTTATTATTTATTACATTTAGATATCTGTTATTATTTATTACAGTTATATATCAGTGTTATTATTTATTACATTTAGATATCAGTGTTATTACTTATTACATTTAGATATCTGTTATTATTTATTACAGTTAGATATCAGTGTTGTTACTTATTACATTTAGATATCAGTGATATTATTTATTACATTTAGATATCAGTGTTATTATTACAGTTAGATATCAATATTATTATTTATGACAGATTTCAGTGTTATTACTTGTTAGTTAGGCATCAGTTATTACTTATTACAGTTAGATATCAGAGTTATTATTTATTATAATTATTTCCCGTGAATAATAAAATACGGAGGTAGAAACAAACAAAGACTGAAAGAGAGAAAGAAGGAAGCAAGCAACGAAAGAAAGAAATAAACAAACAGAAAACTAACTTACTAAGTAAGCAAGTAAGTAAACTCAGAAAGAAGAAAAGAAAGAAAGAGGGAGAGAAATATAAATTTTGAAACATAAATAAATGAATTTACATGTGGTAAAGTTTATCTGATTCGTGTTGTAACAATCACAGAAGAAAGATTTTCTGAAGACTGTTTAACTTTGAAGGGGAAACTCAACGACACGATTGTGCGATTAGTGAACTCAGTTCTCTTATCACTTCAACATGTTGCATTAAACACACACCCATACACACAAGAACACAGAGACGTAGACAGGCAGGCACAGAGAAACACACACAACAAAACAGACATACACAAATATACACGAAGCTACATACAAATACATAAATATATAAATCACAGATGCATAAATACATCAATTACAGATGCATATACGCATAGACAGACAAATATGCATACATACATACATATATCTATACACACACGCTCACACTTACACGTGTTCTATATTCATTCTCCGGTATAGAGATATACACATATTTTGCTTGCTTGCTTACTTACCTAGTTTCTTTTTAAATGCTACTCACAGAGGAACTGATCATCAAAACGTTTCTCGTTGTGTAAAGGTAATGATCTGTCTGAGGTGCAGCTAGGATCGACAATACAACACTCGTGTGCTTTACGTTCCATTTAATCTCGTTTTCATTTTTTATATTTTTTAAAAATGTTTTCATATCATTTAAGCATTTCTGCTTTGTTCTTTCTTTTTCTTGTTGTTTTTCCTCTTCTTGGTACATTACTAGTGATAATCATAATAATAATAATAATAATAATAATAATAATAATAATAATAATAATAATAGTAACAATAGCATAATCGTCATCATCATAATTACTGTTGTTTTCATCATTATCATCGTCATCATCATTCATTATTATTATTATTATTATTATTATTATTATTATTATTATTATTATTATTATTGTTATTTTTCTTTTGTTAGTATTACAAAAGTTCATTATTTTAATTACGACGTTGCTATGGTTACAGAGTACCGCATGACGGCTGAACGGACGGAGGATGAAGATTCGCCATGTGAGAGAAATCCGCAAGTGTCTGATCACGATCGTCCTGGTAGCGCTGTGCTCCATCAGCCTGCTCTGGGCTTGGGCGACGAAGAACTCCTCACGTGACCTCTACCCCCACAGCAGACGACCGTCACAGACGCGAAACGGAGTCTGGGAGGATTCCGGGTTTCATCAACACAGGACACATTCCGAGAAAATTCCAGAAACGTCCACGGCGACGAAGCGCGGAGAAATGCTTCCTGCTTCTCGGAAAATCGTAAATTCCGAGAACCATCGGAAAGCACCATCTACAAAGAATGACAATTCTGAGAAAATATTTGAGGAACATGACGGTTTTGAGAAAAATAAAGGAAAACCTGGTTTAGTTAATGCAAAACTGAAAGTGCACACAAAAAAGGATGCTGGTTCTAGTAAAAGCATGAAAATTGCTGATGTCGTAAATCTCATTTCTGGAAATGATTTAGATATGACGGTCTTGCACGATTCAAGTCCGCAGAATAAAAAAGTTCCTGGTTCTGAGAAAAAGACTAAATCGACACATAAAACGCATCAAACAAAATCTGTGAAATATGAGAACACTGGCTCCGAGAAAACAGTAAACGTATCAAATGATAACGTTGGAGTTAAGCGTGGTTCTGAAACTACAACAACTAAACTGACAAAGGTAACTCCTGAGAGAAAATCTGAGAAATCCGGTACAGGTTCCGAGAAAACGTCGACTGTAGAGAAAGAGAAAAGTGAAGTGACGAGTTCTGAGAAAAACACGCGATGTCTGAGACCGAACCACGAAGCTGGAGTACAAGATTTATTCTGTGTGGTAATCTCTCTCTCTCTCTCTCTCTCTCTCTCTCTCTCTCTCTCTCTCTCTCTCTCTCTCTCTCTCTCTCTCTCTCTCTCTCTGTCTCTCTCTCTCTCTCTCTCTCTCTCTCTCTCTCTCTCTCTCTCTCTCTCTCTCTCTCTCTCTCTCTCTCTCTCTCTCTCTCTCTCTCTCTCTCTCTCTCTCTCTCTCTCTCTCTCTCTCTCTCTCTCTCTCTTTCCCTCTCTCTCTCTCTCTCTCTCTCTCTCTCTCTCTCTCTCTCTCTCTCTCTCTCTCTCTCTCTCTCTCTCTCTCTCTCTCTCTCTCTCTCTCTCTCTCTCCCTCTCTCTCTCTCTCTCTCTCTCTCTGTCTCTCTCCCTCGCTCTCTCTCTCTCTCTCTCTCTCTGAAAGTGTGCGTGCATATATATCATTATTTAGTTTTCTCTACACACATGCAGAAAATGTTCGTCAGTTTGACTTTTCTATTATTATTATTATTATTATTATTATTATTATTATTAGAAAAAGCCAGAGTATTTAAAGAATGTAAAGAATCCTTGCTGGTTTGAGGAGACGGGACACATACGTTGTCTCCCCTTCTTCCACATTCTCGGCTGTGGGAAGTGCTGCTCGACGGACCTATATTCCAGAATGTGTATTCATCCGCAGATTGTGCAGAACATGGGTTTGTTTGGTAAAGAGGCACTATGGTGGAGCTGGTCTTTTTACGGTAAAAATAAATGTTGCTACGTTCATTATCTCTCTCTCTCTCTCTCTCTCTCTCTCTCTCTCTCTCTCTCTCTCTCTCTCTCTCTCTCTCTCTCTCTCTCTCTCTCTCTCTCTCTCTCTCTCTCTCTCTCTCTCTCTCACACACATATATGTATATATTTTAAATCTAAATCTTCAATGTACTATGTATTTGTTTCTGTCTCCTTTTGAATTTTTATCTACATCTTTACCTCCTTCTGTTTTTCTGTAATCTTCGGTTCATTATTATAATTAATATTACTTCTTCGTTGACAGGGATTTATGGAAACTATACTAAATACAGACCCAAACCTCTAAGTCACTACATACAAATGTTTCAACCAGTCGCAGAACAAATCGAGGAAGCGATGAATACATCACACACAGAGGACCTGACTCGTTTGATTACTGGTATCATTCACAATAATTTTATTACATAGAAATTCAGTATCATTATAATTTTTATCTTTATTATTTTTGTTATTGTTGTAGTTGTTGTTGTTGTTGTTGTTGTTGTTGTTGTCACCATTATTATTATTATGTTCTTATTAAATTATTTTATTATTACGCATTTAATTTATTTAATTTTATTCGATTTAATTTTATGTTTAAATTTAGTTTGAATTTTTAATGCCGTTATTTCAAGTGTGTTTCGCGCAAATGTTCCGTATTTCAATTCCAATGCATTTCATACAACGATTTACGCATACTGTTCTCGATAACGAAACATACTTTGTTCTGCTATAATGTCGTAGCTACCAGTTGCGTTGTTAATGTAATATTTGTTGTAATGACGTCAGTATTGTCACTGGTTACCAAGGTGATGCTTCGCCGCCTGATTTGTGGGATTTCCGAGGGTGGCCACTCCTACCACAGAATCACAGATCACAGGAGCCTGTCGTTTTGACTCCTCACCTCATGAAGCATTTGTACAGAGATCCTAAGTTTATCATCTTGTTTAGAAATCCGACAGACAGGTATTTGTTTGTTTGTTTGTTTGTTTATCTAGAGTGAAATGATTTGACATACAATTGTGGAACTAAATTTAAGATCACAACGGTATAGTTTCTAAATTATATATTGATTTAATACTAACACATTAACAGACACTGACACTAAGCGAGAGAGAGAGAGAGAGAGAGAGAGAGAGAGAGAGAGAGAGAGAGAGAGAGAGAGAGAGAGAGAGAGAGAGAGAGAGAGAGAGAGAGAGAGAGAGAGAATATTATTATGCAGAGCACGGAACGGTTCTGACTAAGGAGTTTTTAAATTTTCCTATTTCTGTTTCTAGGCTGTACTCGGACTTTTTCTTTCTGCGTGGAGGGAAAACTGCTGAAGATTTTCACAGAGCAGTGGAGCAGTCCCTGGCTCTCATAGAAAAATGTCAAACGAGATTCTCCATCCGCAGATGTTTCTACAGTGCTGACATCTACCGCAGATTAAAAGTAATGTACTACTGTATAATTATACTCGTGCGCCAAAGAGAGAGAGAGAGAGAGAGAGAGAGAGAGAGAGAGAGAGAGAGAGAGGGAGAGAGAGAGAGAGAGAGAGAGAGAGAGAGAGAGAGAGAGAGAGAGAGAGAGAGAGAGAGAGAGAGAGAGAGAGAGAGAGAGAGAGAGAGAGAGAGAGAGAGAGAGAGAGAGAGAGAGAGAGAGAGAGAGAGAGAGAGAGAGAGAGAGAGAGAGAGAGAGAGAGAGAGAGAGAGAGAGAGAGAGAGAGAGAGAGAGAGAGAGAGAGAGAGAGAGAGAGAGAGAGAGAGAGAGAGAGAGAGAGCATTCTAATTTGATGAACAGGTAACTACTATATCGTTATCAATGATTTTTTTTTTTTTTTTGTATTTATATTTCTCGTTCTTTATCTCTTATATATTAACTGATTTATTTATTTGCATGTTTATTTATTTATTTTTATTTATTTATTTATTCATTCATTCGTTCGTTCGTTCGTTCGTTCTTTCAAACTTTATTTATTTTTGTTTGTTTTCTTTACAGACGCGAATTCACTACGGTTGCTACTCCGTTTTTATGAGAGAATGGCTTGACGTATTTCCGTTACGTCACTTCCTTTTTCTAAAAACTGAAGAGTACATAGCCAATATTACGAATCATCTGGAAAAAATTTATTCATTTCTAGGACTGGGTTAGTTTCTGAATTTTGTTATTTATGAAATTTTCTTCTGCATTACATTATACCTCAGTGCATTACATTATATTTTATTATTTTACACTATATCACCATACGTTATGTTACGTTACGTTGCTTTGCGCTGCGTTACGTTACGTTACTTTGCTTAAATAACGTTACGTTACGTTACATTTTAGAACGGTTATCTGAACAAGAGCTGGATAAAGTTAGCAAAAAATCTCCAGTGAGAGTGAACGAGGTGAGACAGAGGGCTGGTCCAATGTTGGACAAAACCAGGAAGCTGTTAGACCATTTCTACAGACCGTTCACAGAAGACCTCGCTCACATTCTCAAAGACAACAGATACCTTTGGAACGAGACAAACCAAGTCAGTGCGGAACCAGATAGCTAGCAAAACGACATTTGTT
>CM022678.1:1889185-1924185 GCA_012295275.1 Chrysomallon squamiferum
AAGTTAAAATAAAAATATTATTTTATTTTATAAATTAAACAAATACAGTATCTTCATGCTACACACAGATACATTTACCCGTATTCATGATACACACAGACAGACCTATACAAGGTTGTCTATAAACCATCTCGTCAGTGACATCTGTGGTTTGTGAAGTTGTGATTTGACTTTTGTCCTCCTGTGTCAGTACCATCCCGATTATTGTCACTGAGCAGAGTCTAATCAGACGAACTCAGAGAATATTCATTCCTGAACACACACACACACACACACACACACACACACACACACACACACACACACACACACACACACACACACACACACACATTTCACTCATAAAATAAAGTAAATATTTCAAAATATATCGATTGTAACATTAAATAAATAAATAAATAAATTAAAGTTTGATCTAAAATAACTCACTGACTACGTTTATTCTGAAGAATTTCTCCACTTTTGCTCCAGTTTCTGGATTTCTCGCGGTACACTTGTAGTATCCTGATTGTTGTTGTGTGACGTCAGAAAGACTCAGGCTGTCTCCGGTAGCAATGACGCGGTCCAACAACGACCACGTGTACTTACATCCGGGTCTGCAGTCAGCTACACACGAAACACGTAAAGATCCAAACTCGGTAAGAGTGTGAATTGTTTTATCAGGCTTCAGTGATGTCTCTTCATCAACTGGACCATCTACAGTTAAAATAGTGATTATCTTTAGTGACTGGACAATCTACAGTTAAAACAGTGATCTTCTTTAGTGACTGGACAACCTACATCTAAAATAGTGATTAGCTTTAGTTACTGGGCCATCTACAGTTAAAATAGTGATTTTCTTCATCAACTTTACCATCTACAGCTAAAATAGTGATTATCTTTAGTTACTGGGCCATCTACAGTTCAAATAGTGATTCACTTAAGTTACTGGACCATCTACAGTTAAACCTGTGGTTCTCTTTAGTGATTGGTCATCTACAGTTAAAATAGTGATTGTCTAAAATGATTGGTCAAAATTACATGTACAATGTAGAACTAATTAAATCGTATTTGTATTTATAGACTAATTATTATGTGTGTGTATGTCTGTACCTACGTTGTGTATCTAACTAGACTCACAATAAACAACTAGACTCACAATAAACAACTAGACGTATTCTGTTAGATTTCACTTCTTCGTCAGTTCTCATTTCACTGTTTCTGGCTGAACAGTAAATCTCCTTGTTGTGATGACTTCTCTCAGGAATGTAGGTGAAGGAAATCTCAGTTTTTGGTGAGTACATTTCATATTTGAGAGGACTACAAAGAGTTAAACCAGTTTCAGAACTTGTCACTGATATTTGAGTTGTAACTCTCAGATCTGTCTCGTTCATTTTCAGTTTTGTTTCTGGTTCTGGACTCGCCCCTCCAACTTTGCAGGTAAAACCGTCATATCTCTTTCCCTCAACCACCGTCAGAAAATCCCCACCCTCAGATACAGACAACACACAGCAGTCGACTTTGTCTGAAATCAATATTAAATAATTATACTTTATGTTTCTATATCTGTGTCTACGTGTGTAAGTGTGTATGTAGCTATCGATGTTTGTAGGTATGTATGCATGCATGCATCCATGTATGTTTCTATGTATGTATTTATATAAATTTCTAAAGTATGTTTCTAAATAAATATTTATGTATTTTTCTAAATTTAGTTATAGGTAGGTACGTACGTGTAGTCGTAAGAGTCACAGTGTTGCTGTAATAGTATCGGCTGTCCTGTTGTACCTTGCAATAAAAGGAGGTTAAATGAGTCACGTTAGTAGTTGTCATGACAACTCTGTATTCTCTTAATCGAGATATTTCATCTGTCCCTAATCCGCAGTATCCGTATATGTTGACTGGGTCATTCTGAAAATTTGTATACACAGAACAACTTGACGAATACTGATTAAACTTAACCACGGTGCTTCCCATACACCAGATTTCTTTTCAAATAAATATTAAAACTTAGTTGCTATCAGTTTCTTGATGTTCTCCACTCTGATGTTAAAGGTAACTGGCTGTCCTCTTTTCACTTTAGCAGACGAAAATGTCATTTGAACTGAGACACCTGTGTCAAAAAAAAAAACATCAGTTGAGATTTTAAATTAAGAAAAAATCAAACGGAGGTAAAAAAAAAAATCAAATAAAAAATAACAACAAATGATAATAATAAAAATAAAAATATATCTTAAATGATCAAAATAATGTGTCTGTCTAATAATAATCATAAATAGTATGATGATGATGAAACAATGTATGAGGTGATGTTTTTAATAAAAAAGAGACAGAGGGTGTCCGTATTTTATTAAAAACAAACAACTGCATTTTTAACAGCCAGTCTAGTTCTTTTACTTTTTAATTATTTCTGAAAATTCGGAGTGTTCTTTGATGTGAGAAAAACAAATATATTAATTGATTAATTAATAATAATAAAAATAAGAAGAACAAGAAGAAGATGAAGAAGAAGAAGAAGAAGAACAACAACAACAATAATGATGATAATAATAATAATAATAATAATAATAATAATAATAATAATAAAATGACATGAGTCATATCTTCGTTGTTTAAATTATGATATTATGGTGTGACTGATGTTTATTTAACAGCAGGATTATTATTATGCATTCGTACCTTTGATAATATGTATTTTTTGACATAAGTGTATTATGACATGGCCATACAAAAATACTGTTGATGTAAGATACAAACGCATATACCAAACATAAAATAAACCAACTAAAGAGCAAAACAAACATAGAAACAGACATATACAGATACAATAGACAGAAAGGGACATTCCTTTGGCTATAATGGGATATTTCAGTCATATACGAAATAGTCTTTATTTTTATATAAATTCTGATTATTAAACTATGTCGTTATTTTTACACAAACGTAAATAAAACACTTACCTGTACAGTTAGTAAACATCGCTAAACAAAACAAAAACACGAGTGAAAATTTGATGAAATCCATTGACCAAATCCCTGTAATCGTTAGATATTGTAAAATGATTCAAATTTTAGTTATAAAAATGAAACACAAGGTTTTTAGTTTTGTATTTAGTTGATGAAAAATTCAGACAGGACTCATGTAATCCACATTGTATTAATGATGCCTTTTGTGTTATTTGACGTAAGATAAATAAGTAAGTAAATAAATAAATAAATAATAATTACAAAATGAAACCTTCCTCGTTCAAATTTAGCTTTTAAAGTGGCACTGATGTCAAGTTGACTGGTTACTTAAGACCAGGAAGATACAACAGGAAGATGGATTACTATTATTATCATCATCATCATCATCATTGTTTATAAAGAAACATATTTTAACACAAAGATTTCTTATTTTTGGCTACAAAAAAATACTTTATCAGAAAAACTAAAATTTCTTTCTTCTTTCTTTTCCTATCTAAGGCGAAAGTTTTAAATAGCTTGTGAAAATTGATATGATGACATGTTTTTAAATTATACATTTTATTTTATTACTACTACTACTACTACTACTACTATTACTTATTTTATATTTTTTTTTTAAATATTATTATTATTTTTTCTGTAAGACAAAAGATCGGGATAAAAACACGTGGTAAATGTTAGTCTGAGTTTTTTTTACATTTTATCTGATGATTACATGAAAACACAAACTATTTCTGACATTTCTAATTTTATTCAAATCTCACTATGTCGACAAAGAAATGTCCCCTTTCCTCTCTTCTGAATATGTCTCTGTTTTTATTTGTCTGTCTTTGCTCCTCTATCTATCTCTTTTCACCCTCCTTCTATCTATCTACATATATGAAAAACACACACACACACACACACACACACACACACACACACACATATCTTAAGCAAATGTATGGATATTTACGTTGTATGCTTATTTATATTTACATAAGTTTCTCCTATAAATGTGTTTCAGTCACTCTTCTATTGGTTTATTTTAATGTTTTAATGTTTGTGATGTATGAATTTGTATGTTACATCTACAGTATTTTTTTATTTTAGAGCATATACCTATGTATATAAGGCGTATTCTCCAGGATATGTATGTAGTTTTTGTACAAGCACGTGAATCTACTATTGCGAGTAGTGGTCAGATGAAAAATAAAACAGTTTCATTTAGTTTTTTAATTACTTTACAATGTTTGGTTTATAAACATGTCAGATTTATCCAGCTCGGCATAGTCTCACTGAATCCAGACATTCTAACCTTCGCAGGAAAAAGCTGATATGTTAAGACAGTAAACAGTGTGTGTGTGTGTGTGTTTTTTATATATTGTCTCAGTCACGAACACATTTCATTGTACGAATTTGTTTTCGCTGTAAATTTTGTGTACAGATGAAATACAATTCTCGCAAAACAGGAAGTAATTCAGATCGGTTATGTGATGTGGCGGATGTGTTTCCATAGCAATTGTGGTGAGTATATTTCGTATTTCAGAGGACTACAAGAATCAGTGTCAAAACTTCGCCAAGGAAAGACAAGCACTACGCAATACACTGGAGAAACTAAAAATCGAGTTCACGCTCCAACACATCCTGGCACCAAACACGAAAGACAGAGAGTTGGTCCTCGCTGCAGTAACAAATTACATTCTCAACACAAAACACAAACTTAGGACCTTTTTATTTTTATTTTTTTTTTTTTGACACGAAAACAAACAACAATTATATAAATCTATTGACTTGCGGATTGATTGGTTGAACAGCTAGTGGATCTACGGATGGATCGGCTGATTGACGAATCAATTTGAATAGCCAGTTAAATTAATAATTAAATGATAAACGTACTATACGTACCCACTTTCAGACACTACTAACCCGGTTATGTTTCTTTCTTTTTTTCTTTTTTTTTTGTATATAATAAAGGTAAATAAGTTCATACTATTATTCTTAGCTGCACGATTTATAACATCTTTCAAATTAAAATAAAATAAAATGCAAATACGTTAACTACATTTATGTTCTCATTTATTTTAGTTGCAGGTGTTTATAGCCTCTTTTAAAATCAATAAAAAGACCGTTGGCAAAAAAAAAAAAAAAAAAATTAGGAATTGTTGGACCAGAAGGAAGCAGCCAGAAAGAACAAGGAAACATGAACAGCAGCCGAGAAGAGAACAAACAAACAAACAGGACGCAGCCAACACAGACCCGGTGATGACTAGGAGAGCTTCAACGAGCCAGACAAGTGCCGGAAACAACAAGATGCGGAAAACAACGAAACATCGGAACTGATTCGTTACAATCCAATATGCTGGACACTCCCTTGTGTCCTGCAATCGTAACGAGAACCCTCTTTCTCTTTCCTTACCCAAAACTCTTTTCTGCGACGGACACACCCGCTGACCTGTCAGAAAGTGTGTTTGTCCTAGACGTGCTTCACAACAGCTTGTTCTGATTAGCACGTTCATTTTTTTCATTCATTCATTCACACTACAAGAACAGGAAGAGGTTAAACGGCTTATTAACTGTTTGTGTGTGGGTTTATACTCTTACTTACAAACAACGTAACAGAAGAAAAGAACTAGACTGGCTGATTAGAAATGCAGTGGTAGACAAGTTTTAACAAAGGGACGGACACCCTCTGTCTCTTCCAGGGAGGAGTTGCCCTCTACACACCTTACCCTCACCTGACCCCTAGAATGTTTAAAACTCACCCGCTGTTGCTTATGACGTCACGAGACCGTACACTAAAATTAAATTAGTACAACAAAACATATTTCCATTCATTCGTTCTTTATTTATCGTTTGTTTGTTCGTTTGTTTTTTAATTACATGCACGACTTCACTTCCCTTGCTACGCCGTGTATCTCATAGACTGGCGTGACGGATTTCCGTTACGTCACTTCCTTTTTCTAAAAACTGAAGAGTACATAGGTATTATTATTATTATTATTATTATTATTATTATTATTATTATTATTATTATTATTGAATTTATTATTGTTACATTACATTACGGTATGTTCTATTATATTACATTATATCATATTATGTCATGCTATGTTATCCTGCGTTACATTAAATTACATTACATTACACTAAATTATTTCAAACTGAATCACTTTACGTTACCTTACGTTACGCTGCCTTACATTACTTTACGTTACCTTACGTTACGCTGCCTTACATTACGTTACGTTGCGATACGTTACATTAGTTAAGGTTATCTGAACAAGAGCTGGATAACGTTAGTAAAAAATCTCCAGTGAGAGTGAACGAGGTGAGACAGAGGGCTGGTCCAATGTTAGACAAAACCAGGAAACTGTCAGTTAAATTTAATTAATATATATATTATTATTATTATTATTATTATTATTATTATTATTATTATTATATATATAAGTAGTATTACTAAGTTATTGTTGTAGTTACTTATTATTAATTTACATTTTTTTATTATATCATTTTAAATATCGTCAACATTATACATGTTGTATTGTTGTTTTCATTGCATTTTTAATCATGTAATGACGTAACAATCAAATAACGAAATTGTTATTTCTTTTTTATAGCACAAACTCTCTGTGTGTGTGTATAATAATGTATAAAAATATCACTTGTTGATAATTTTAAGATAATAATAATAATGATATAAAAATATCACTTGTTGATAATTGTAAGATAATAATAATAATAATAATAACAAGGAGATAAACGTAAGTAACTATGAAATCTTTTTTTATTTAATACAAAACTTTTACATAACAAACTTTTGATAGCTCTTTACACATCAAATAAACTGAAACAAAGCAGTTTGCAAGCATGCAACTACAAACGAACTTAATAATACAGATAACAATAATTTCAGTTCTTTTTTAACAGTTTGATCCCATGACACTAAAAATTAATAATTTGACTTTGCTGAAAGGACGTTAACATTTTTGGTTATTTTACTTTGTAATAACAATAATAATAATAATAATAATAATAATAATAATAATAATAATAATAATAATAATAATAATAATAATAATAATATCTGTGTATATGTGTTTGAATGTGTTGTGTGTGTTAAAATCAGGGTTAAAATTCTTCAAGCCTATCAAATTAAAACTCACATTACAAAAGGAACAAAATATCAATATTGATCTACTACACAACAAAATCTATCACAAAGTTAATATAATAATATGTACAAACTTCAAATCAGTATAAAAATATATCGCTTTCTAATCTAGCAAATAATTAACAATGCAAGACAAATACGAACAAAAAGAAACAAAAAAAAAACGTGTGGATATTACAAGCAACTATTATAGTAGATGTAGTAGTTGTAGTAGTAGTGGTGGTACTGTTGTTACTGTTATCATAGACATAGTAGTAGTAGTAATATTGTTCTGTAATAGTAGTAGAGTTAGTACTAGTAGTAATATTAGTGGTACTGTTTTTACTATTATAGTAATCGTAGGAAAACTAGTAGTAGTGGTAGTTTTAGTAGCAATAGTAGTGATAGTAGTAGCGTAACATTTGTTACTATTATAGTAATCGTAGTAGTATAATACTGTTGTAAAAAAAGGTATATGGTGGTGGTAGTTGTAGTAGTTGAATGTGTTGCTCTTATTGCTGACGTAGATCTTCATACTGCTCTTCAGGATTAACGTTTCCTGGACCTAGTTTAAACAAAAGAAATTAATTAATTACATGGCTGAGAAGAAATTATTATTATTGTTATTATTGTGTTTATTATTATTATTATTATTATTATTATTATTATTATTATTATTATTATTATTATTATTATTATTTCTCGGAAAAGGAAAATAATAAATGAATACTTACCACGATTCTCAAAAGATCTGTTTTCATATCTAATGAGGAAAAAAGAAAGAAAGAAAAAATACCAACAATAATACGAACATTAAAAACAAAACAAAGGAAAAGAAGTACAAAAGCAACTACAAATGTATATAAATAATTTTAATATTAAAGAAATAAAGAAATAAATAAAGGTTAAAGAACAATAAAATCAGAATAAAACTTAAATTTCAAACATTTTTAATTATCGTCATCGAAAATCATTTCCGGTTCCAAAATAATAATAATAATAATAAATAATAATAATAATAATAATAATAATAATAATAATAATAATAATAAAATTAAACAACTAAAGAAAAAGAAAACTTACATGTGATCTTTTGAAGTTGAAGATTTCCCTGAAAATAAAATAAACAATGCAACAAAAATCATTTTTCGTCACCTAAATAAATCAGATAATTAACTTTTCCATTTGTTTGTCTGATTGTTTATTTGTATTGCTACTACTACTGTTTTATTCACTTTCCCAATATAGAACGACAATTTATTGCTTACCCTTTGCTGATTCTTTTCGTTTTTTGATGATGCAACGTTTTTTGATGATGACAACGGCAGCAACAAACAACATGATACACCTACTCCAACAGTTTTCCATTTTCTAAGAAAACAAAATGAAAATTGTTTTATAAATTAAACACCTAAGACGAATCTACCTTCTTTTTTCCAACACCAGCCGAGAATGAGAGTTTTCCATTTTCGTCAGCGGCATCTGACGGGTTTGTGAGGTCGTGACTGGACTTTGTTCTCCTGCCCCAGTGCGTTCCCGAATATTGTCTACCTGCAGAGTCTGTTCAGACGTACATAAGACAGAGAATATTCATTCCTAAACCCACACACACACATTTTAAATCGCATTGAACAATATAAATAATAATAATAATAATAATAATAATAATAATAATAATAATAATAATAATAATAATAATAACTATAAAACTATAAATAAACAAATAAATAAATAAATCAGTAAATAAGTAAGTAAGTAAGTAAATAAATTAGTTAATTAAAGTTTGATCTAAGATAACTCACTGACTACGTTCAGTCTGAAGAACTTCTCCACTTTTGCTCCAGTTGCTGGATTTCTCGCGGAACACTTGTAGTATCCTGATTGTTGTTGTGTGACGTCAGAAAGACTCAAGTTCTCTCCAGCTGCAAACTCCTGGCCAAAGAACGACCACGTGTACGTACATCCGGGTCTGCAGTCAGCTACACACGAAACACGTAAAGATCCAAACTCGGTAAGAGTGTGAGTTGTTTTATCAGGCTTCAGTGATGTCTCTTCATCAACTGGTCCATCTACAGTAAAAATAGTGATTATCTTTAGTCACTAAACCATCTGCAGTTAGAATAGTGATTATCTTTAGTCAGTAAACCATCTACAGTTAAAACAGTGATTATCTTTAGTGACTGGACCATCTACAGTAAAAATAGTGATTATCTTTAGTGACTGGACCATCTACAGTTAAAATAGTGATTTTCTTTTGTGACTGGACCATCTATAGTAAAAATAGTGATTATCTTTAGTGACTGGACCATCTACAGTAAAAATAGTGATTATCTTTAGTGACTGGACCATCTACAGTTAAAATAGTGATTTTCTTTTGTGACTGGACCATCTATAGTAAAAATAGTGATTATCTTTAGTGACTGGACCATCTATAGTAAAAATAGTGATTATCTTTAGTGACTGGACTATCTACAGTTAAAACAGTGATTTTCTTTTGTGACTGGAACCTTTATAGTTTAAATAGTGATACTCTTTAGTGACTGAGTCATCTACAGTTAAAATAGTGATTATCCTTAGTGACTGGACAATTTACAGTTAAAACAATTACATCTACCTCTTTGTGTCTCACTAATTATTATATGACTGTTTGTGTGTGAGTAGGTATGAATATGTATATGTATATATGTCTGTGTGTGAGTAGGTATGAATATGTATATGTATATATGTATGTATGTGAGTAGGTATGAATATGTATATATATATATGTATGTATGTGAGTAGGTATGAATATGTATATATATATATGTATGTATGTATGTATGTTTAGGTAGGTGTGTGCATGTGTTTGTACCTATATGCAACTAACTAGACTCACAATGAACAACTAGACGAATTCTGTTAGATTTCACTTCTTCGTCAGTTCTCATTTCACTGTTTCTGGCTGAACAGTGAATCTCCTTGTTGTGATGACTTCTCTCAGGAATGTAGGTGAAGGAAACCTCAGTTTTTGGTGAGTCAAGTTCATATTTGAGAGGATTACAAAGAGTCCTTCCAGTTTTAAAACTTGTCACTGATTTTCGAGTTGTAACTCTTAGATCTGTCTCGTTCACTTTCAGTTTTGTTTCTGGTTCTGGACTCGCTCCTCCAACTTTGCAGGTAAAACCGTCATATCTCTTTCCCTCCACCACCGTCAGCAAATCCCCACCCTCAGATACAGACAACACACAGCAGTCGACTTTGTCTGAAATCAGGGTTAAATAATTACACGTGTGTTTTGCTAAATCTGCATGAATTTACGTTTAACAGTGTGTATTTGTGTGCGTTCGTATGTATGTATGTATGTATGTGTGTATGGGGTATGTGTTTGTATGTAAGTATATACGTATGTACGTACGTATACATGTAATAAATCATTTAGTTTTATCGAAGTTTACCCGGACAACAACAATAACAATAAAATAAAATACAATAAAATAAAATAAAATAAGTAAATAAATAAATAAATAAATAAATAAATAAATAAATAAATAAATAAATAAACAAACAAAACTATTATATATTTACAAAATAATTGTTTGGTACGTACGTGTAAAATTAACAGTTACAGTGTTGCTGTAATAGTATCGACTGTCATGACGTGTCTGGCAATAAAAGCCTGTTAAATGAGTAATCGCAGCTGTTGTCATGACAGCTCTGTATTCTTTCAGTCGAGATCCGCCTTCACTTGTCCCTGATCCACAGTATGCGTTCATGATGACTGGAACATTGCGATCATTTGTATACGCAGAACATCTTGATGAATACTGATTAAACTGAATTATGTAGCTTCCACGAGGCGCTAGATTTTCCATCATATACACATAAATATACAGGTTGTGATTAGTGGTCTCGACGTTCTCCACTCTGATGTTTAAGGTGACTGACTTGCCTCTTTCCACTTTACTCGGCGAAAAACTCATTTGTACCGAGACACCTGTGTCAAAATACAAACATCAGTCTAAATTTTAAATAAAAAGGAAGTAGAAAAAATAATAATAATAAAAGAAAAGAAAAATAATAAAGAAAAAAAATAAAAGAAAAATAATACAGAAAAAATAAAAGAAAAATAATAAAGAAAAAATATAAGGTAAATATAAGAATAAAACTAATAATAATAATAAGAAGAAGTTTTAGTTAATAACGTTGTTTGACAAAGGTGACGTGACGTCAGAGGTAACAGTGGGTAAGGACTAAACACTACTGGGGTCCAGTGCTATTTTTAGAGCACGACCTTCCCCGGTACAGACAGAGGTGTCCGCCCTCAGTTAGTAAGACAAAGCGTCTACCACCACCCTTTTAATCAGACTACCACCACCCTTTTAATCAGACATCGCAGCTGTTTTGTTTTATTCCCTTACAGAAACTATTTTTTAAGAACTTTGATCCTGGCCTCTCAGACTGTTGTTGTTCTTCAGAGAATTACCGCGTACTGCACGGTCCAGTGAACACACGTGTGAGGTAAGTAGACTGAAAACTTACTTTGTGAGACAGGAATGCCTGTGACGTAACAGTGAAACAACAGGTTGCTATGGAAACAACTCTGTGTTTACTTCCTGTTTTATCAGAATTGTATTTCATCTGTACACACGATTTATTACTAAGAAGTATTAAATGATTTATAATAAATGTGTAAATTTATAATAAATAGTCTATATTCTTATATTAATTTTCATTATTAAACTATGTAGTTATTTTTCCACACAAGTAAATCAAACACTTACCTGTACAAGTAGTAAACATCGCTAAACAAAACAAAAACACGAGTGAAAACTTTCTGAAATCCATTGACCAAATCTCTGTAACCGTCAGATATTGAAAAATGATTCAAATTTTAGTTATAAATGTTAGTGACAACGTCTTCCGACCGTCTCCAAAGTCTTCTCTAAAATACACCTTCCTGCTTTAGCTGTTCGTCTGTTTGTAAATATCTAACAGGACGTTTTAAACGTTTTCTATTCAGTTTACGTATTAATTTTTATATTCGTCGTAACATGGTACAAACGATCAATTGAAAAGTGGGCTGGGGTGAAACGAGGTGACACAGAAAGAGAACATTTGTATATTCTCTTTTCAGCGAATCTTTCGTATTATAAAGAAAGAAAAAATACATCTACATACTGTAAGGTAACTGGAAGAAGAGGAATGTTTTATTTGATACTCAACACGCATTATTCATGATTGTATCGTCAGAATGAATATGAAAATAAAGACTGTTTCTTAGATTTCTCATATGATTCAAATCACACTAAGTCGACAAAGAAAGGTCGCCTTTTCTCTCTTCTGAATATGTCTATGTTTTTATCTGTCTGCCGTTCTATATATGTCTTCGCACCTTCCATCTATCTATGTATTTAAAATTACACACTAACACACACACACACACACACACAGACCTCAAGCAAATATACGTATGGATATTTATGTTGTATGCTTCTTTATATTTACGTGATTGTTCTATAAGTGTGTTACAATCACAGATATGATGATCAGATAGATTTTTATATTTTCGAAACTAATCAGATATATATATATTTGTGTGTGTTTATGTTTATATATAGTTCAAAGTTTCTTATTTAGTGTTTAATTGCTTAAAAGACCATTTTGAAAAGGTTTTCATTGAGAAAACAACGAGTAGCGGTGAGATGAGAAATAAAACAGTTAATTTCGTTTAGTTTTTGAATTACTTAGCACTGTAGGATAAAATAAATAACTCGACACAGCCTCGCAGACTCGGGACACTGTTGTTGTTTTTTGTGCGAATGTATTTTCGCTGTAAGTCGGGTGAAAAACCATGTAACTGAAATCTCGTAATACAGGAAGTAAACATCGAGGTATTTCGAGAGCCGTCTGCTGTTTGACTGGTACGTCACAGGCGCTGTTTTGTAATTGGTACAAAGATCATACTGCTTTTGTATGCGTATACACTGTTACTAACATATAGCACAACAGAAGTAAAAAAATGGTAGTGGTAGACAAGTTTTAATGAAGGGACAGATTCACGCTGTCTCTACTGGGGAGAGTAGCCCTCGCCTGATCCCTTCCTGACCCCTAACCTCTTTAGTCCTCACCCATTATCACTTATGACGTCAGATGACAGGGGACTAAAATGTATTAAATAAAATATATTTTTATTTTATTTTTTTCCTTTCTTTCTTTCTTTTATTATTATTATTATTTTTTTTTTTTTCTGGCCCTGTTTTTCTACTTCCTTTTCATTTAAAATCTCAACTGATGTTTTTATGTTGACACAGGTTTCTCTGTACAAATGACATCTTCGGCGAGTAAAGTGGAAAGAGGCAAGTCAGTCACGTTTAACATTACAGTGGAGAACATCGAGAATCCTTATACTGAAATAAACAGTCTTGTGTATGTGCTTAGGAATCATGATAACTACATGGTTCACTGTATTCAGTATTCATCAAGTTGTTCTGTGTATACAAACAATCACAATGTCCCGCTCATCGTTGACGCATACTGTGGATCAGGGACAAAAGTACGCGGATCTCGATTCACAGAACACAGAGTTGTCATGACAACCGCTCATATCATTATTGGAGCACACAAATATAAAAGTAAACGTATAATTATTTAATCCTGATTTCAGACAAAGTCGACTGCTGTGTGTTGTCTGTATCTGAGGGTGGGGATTTGCTGACGGTGGTTGAGGGAAAGAGATATGACGGTTTTACCTGCAAAGTTGGAGGAGCGAGTCCAGAACCAGAAACAAAACTGAAAATGAACGAGACAGATCTAAGAGTTACAACTCGAAAATCAGTGACAAGTTTTAAAACTGGAAGGACTCTTTGTAATCCTCTCAAATATGAAATATTCTCACCAAAAACTGAGGTTTCCTTCACCTACATTCCTGAGAGAAGTCATCACAACAAGGAGATTTACTGTTCAGCCAGAAACAGTGAAATGAGACCTGACGAAGAAGTGAAATCAAACAGGAGGTCGGAGTCCGGTCACGACCTCACAAACATCAGACGCCGCTGATGATGTTGTGTGTGTGCAGAGAGAGAGACAGAGAGAGAGAGAGAGAGAGAGAGAGAGAGAGAGAGAGAGAGAGAGAGAGAGAGAGAGAGAGAGAGAGAGAGAGAGAGAGAGAGAGAGAGAGAGAGAGAGAGAGAGAGAGAAAGAGAGATCTGAATGTACTGTGTGTGTTTAATTTATTAAATAGTTTTATATTTTTATTTTAACTTAGCAAATGGAAAACTCTTACTGCTGTTGGAGTAGGTGTATCATGCGCTGTCGTTGTTACCGGTTTTGTTTTTACATCATAAGAAAACGAAGAGAATCAGCAAAGAGAAGATAATAAATTGTTGTTGTAGATTGGCAAAGTGAATGAAAGAAAAGTCAATAAAAGATTAGCAGTATTAAAACCAACAAATAAATAAACAAACCAACAAATAAATAAATAAGTAAACAAACACCAAAACAAATTTATTATTACTACTACTTCTGCTACTTCTACGTCAGAAATAACAGAAACATTGTCAACTACTAAAACTGTTACTAAGACAACTGCTACTAGTACTTCTACAACTACTACAACGATAACAACAGTATTACTGCAATTAACACTTCACCTACTTGTTCTACTACTACTACAACTACTATCTAGTAATAGTACTCCTACTTTACTACCACTACTACGACTACTACCACTAGTTACTAGTTCTGCATCTGCTTCTAAAACTGCGACGACCATAATAGTAACTGCTACTACTACTACTATTACTACTATATCTACTACCACTTCAACTGCTGCTAGTACTACCACTGCTACAAACTACTATAATACTACAACACTACTACTACTACTACAACTAGTAGTAATAATACCACTACTACGACTGTTTCTAGTAGTATCACTACTACGCGTACTAGAATAGTAACAACAGTACTACTACTACTGTGACTACTACTACTTCAATGCTTCTAGTACACTACCACAACTGCTACTACTACTGCTGCTGTTGCTGATGTTGTTTGTGATGTCCCCACATTTATTTTTTCTTTATTTATTTTAGTATTTCTCTTGTATTGTTAATTGTTTGCTAGATTAGAAAGAGATATATATTTGTATACTGATTTGAAGTTTGTACATATTAATAAACTGATTTTGTTTGTGATAAAGATTTTGTTCTGTAGTAGTTCTATATGGACGCTTTGTTCATTTTTGTAACGTGAGTTTTAATTTGATAGGCTTTCAATTTTTTTACCTTGATAATATTCATATTTGTATTTTCATGTTGTCACCTCTACTACTACTGCTATTATTATTATTATTATTATTATTATTATTATTATTATTAAATTGCACTGTACATACATGCTTGTTAACTTCTTCCTTTCTTTCAGTTAATTTGATATATAAACGTCTCACAAAATGTTATTTGTAATAGTTATTTTGTATTAAATAAATATAACATACATTTATTTATGTTTCTTCATGAGAAAGTGAGAAAGAAAGAAAGAGAGAGAGAAAAAACAGAGAATCAGAGAGATAAACACAGAGAGAGGCACAGAGAGAGAGAGAGAGAGAGAGAGAGAGAGAGAGAGAGAGAGAGAGAGAGAGAGAGAGAGAGAGAGAGAGAGGGGGGGGTAATAATGAACGTAGCAAAATTTATTTTTACCGTAAAAAGACCAGCTCCACCATAGTGCCTCTTTACCAAACAAACCCGTGTTCTGCACAATCTGCGGATGAATACACATTCTGGAATATAGGTCCGTCGAGCAGCACTTCCCACAGCCGAGAATGTGGAAGTAGGGGAGACAACTTATGTGTCCCGTCTCCTCAAACCAGCAAGGATTCTTTACATTCTTTACAGAGAGAGAGAGAGAAAAAGAGACAGAGAAAGAGCGAGACAGAGAGAGACAGAGATAGAGACAGATAGAGACAGAGAGAAAGACAGTGAGAGACAGAGAGAGAGATTGTGTTATAAAACAAAATAACATGACATATTTTATTAGTTTTATTGTGCATCATTACATGAATAAAAATTTAACAGAACAACATACATAATGATGATAATATTTAAGATTGATAAGTTACTATAACAACAATAATACTAGTACTGCTTATAAATTAATAATAATAATAATGACAATGATAATAATAATAATAATAACAATAACAATAACAATAACAACATACTAAACAAAAGCTCAGTCAGGACCTATGTAATTCAATCTTGGCAGCTTTTTTAATGGGTTTTTTTTTCATGTAAGATTAAAATAATAATAATAATAATAATAAAAATGATAAGAAGAAGAAGAAGAAGAAGAAGAAAAAGAAGATGAAGAAGAGCAATAATAATAATAACAACATAATAAGCAGAGCTGTATCTTCCTGGTTCAAATGTCGCTGTTTTCGTGTCACTGGAATCAGGTTGATGTTTTGTATTCAGCTTGTTAAAGAAGACGAAGAAGAAATCCAATACTACTGGGTCAAAACCTCGCGAATATTTTACACAGTGAAGATTAAATGTCACCAAACTAGTGTCACGATTTGATTTTTTAACGTTGTTGTTACATTTTTTAAACACCATCATTTTATGTGACGTGTTTCTTAAAACTAAATAAATGTAAAATAATGATGATGAAGAAAACGATGCTAAAAATAAAAATAGTTATTTCTGTTGTTCTTGTTTCTGTTTCAAAAATATTAAACACTAAGATTTCTCTTTTTATGTATATATATATATATATTTCTATACATGTAAAATCTTCATCAGGTAAACAATCTTTTCTTTCTTTTTTAAATCTGAGACGGACATTTTAAACAGCTTGTGAAAATTGATATGACTTCAATACCTTTTCTGATACCCTGTCCCCTGCACCCCAGACTATTCTTCTTGTTCAGAAAAATACAGCGTACTGCACGGTTCAGTGAACGCACGTTTGTTGTTACTTGCTGAAAGCTTCGTTTGTGAGACAGAAACGTAAATCAGAATCAAACAAGAACGTCTCTGACATAGCACAGAGCACTTTCAAAACACCTCGTAAATATAAATCTCAGTTATTTTACAATATCTGACTATTACAGAGATATGGTCAATGGATTTCAGAAAGATTTCACTCGTGTTTTTGTTTTGTTTTGCGATGTTTACTAACTGTACAGGTAAGTGTTTTATTTACTTTTGTGCAAAAATAACCACATCGTTTAATAATAACAATTTATTTCAAAATATAAACCATTTCTAATATTTCTTACGTGATTCAGATTTCACTATTTCTCTCTTTTGAATCTTTCCATGTTTTTATAAACGAATGCACATTAACTTATCTCAAGCAAATCTAATTTCCAGAAGCGATTTAAAAGTTTCATGTTAGATTTGAAAAGAAAATAGTAAGAAATGTCTGTTTTCTTATAAGGGATATTTTATCATCATCAATGTCATCATCATCATCATCATTATTATTTTTTTACTTTTTTTTTTTTTTTTTAATACATTATATCGGCCCAAGAATATGAAGAAATTATTATAAACTGTTTAATAACTGTTTTTGTAATTGGTACAAAGTGCATACTATTTGTGTATGGGTATATATTCTTACTTACAAACAACGTAACAGAAGAAGAAGAATTAGACTGGCTGATTAAAAATGCAGGGTAGACAAGTTTTAACAAAGGGACGGACACCCTCTGTCTCTACCAGGGAGGGTTACCCTCTAAAAATATTACCCTCACCTGACCCCTACAATGTTTAGTCCTCACCACTTACTATTTATGACGTCACATGAAGATAGACTGAAATATTTAAGATCTCAACTGATGTTTTTATTTTGACACAGGTTTCTCTGTACAAATGACATCTTCAGCGAGTAAAGTGGAAAGAGGCAATTCAGTCACCTTTAACATCATCGTGGACAACATCGAGAATCCCAGTGATTCTATATCTATTTATGTGAATTTGCTAGCTAATAAAGCGAATGTGCACTTGGTAAGCAATGGACCGTATACTGTCAACAACGTGGTTCACTTTAGTCAGTCTTCATCCGGTTGTTCTGTGTATTCTTATGGTAGCTACATGCCAATCAAAATAAACGCATCCTGTGGATCAGGGACAAAGGACACGTCTAGAGTTAAGCAATATACAGTTGTCATGACAACCGCTGCCTTGCCTCATTTAACCGAATTTTATTGCCAGACAGCACGTAACGACAGAAAATATTCCAGCAATTTTATGACTGTTACCACAACACGTACGTACCAAATATTTATTGTGTAAATAATCGCTTTTATTATTTTAATTATTTTTATTTTATATTATTTTTGCTGTGCTGGTTCGATAAAACTAAAAGTTATATTACACACAGAAATACACACATACACGCACACACACATAAATATAAATTTATGCAGAATTAGCAAAACAGACGTGTAATTATTTAACCCTGATTTCAGACAAAGTCGACTGCTGTGAGTTGTCTGTATCTGAGGGTGGGGATTTGCTGACGGTGGTGGAGGGAAAGAGATATGACGGTTTTACCTGCAAAGTTGGAGGGGCGAGTCCAGAACCAGAAACAAAACTGAAAGTGAACGAGACAGATCTCAGATTTACAATTCGAAACTTAGTGACAAGTTCTGAAACTGGTAGGACTCTTTGTAGTCCTCTCAAATATGAAATATTCTCACCAAAAACTGAGGTTTCCTTCGCCTACATTCCTGAGAGAAGTCATCACAACAAGGAGATTTACTGTTCAGCCAGAAACAGTGAAATGAGAACTGGCGAAGAAGTGAAATCTAACAGAATACGTCTAGTTGTTCAGTGTGAGTCTAATTAATAGGTACAAACACATGCACTCAAACACACACATACACACGTATCTAAAACCACATACACATATATCTAAACACACATACACACATACACACATATCTAAACACACATACACATTTATGCATAATTACTGATATACAAAGAGGTCGATGTACATGCGGCTGCTGACCACAGGCATGATAATTTTAATTGTTCGTAATCCAGTCGCTAAAGATAATCACTATTTTAACTATAGATGGTCCAATCACTAATAGATATGGTCTAGTCACTAAAGATAACCACTATTTTAATTGTAGGTGGTCCAATCACTATAGAAAATCACTGTTTTAACTGTAGTGGTCCAATCACTAAAGAAAATCACTATTTTAAATGCTGACGGTCAAATCACTAAATATAATCATTATCTTAACCGTAGAGGGACCAGTCGTTAAAGGCAATCACTGTTTTTACTACACATAGTCAAGTCACTAAAGATAATCACTACTTTAACTGATGATGGGCCAGTCACTTAAGATAGTAACTATGTTAACCATCGATGGTCAGGTCACTAAAAAAAATCACCGTTTTAACTGTAGATGGTCCAGTCACTAAAGAAAATGAGTATTTTAACTGTAGATGGTCCAGTTGATGAAGAGACATCTCTGAAGCCTGATAAAACAACTCACACTCTTACCGAGTTTGGATCTTTACGTGTTTCGTGTGTAGCCGACTGCAGACCCGGATGTACGTACACGTGGTCGTTCTTGGACCACGACTTTGCAGCTGGAGAGAACTTGAGTCTTTCTGACGTCACACAACAACAATCAGGATACTACAAGTGTACCGCGAGAAATCCAGCAACTGGAGCAAAAGTGGAGAAATTCTTCAGACTAAACGTAGTCAGTGAGTTATCTTACATCAAACTTTTACTTATCTGGGGTGGGTTTTTTTTGGGGGGGGGGCTTTTGTTTTGTTTTATTTGATCATTTCTTTCTTTCTTTCTTTCTTTCTTTCTATTTTTTATTATAATAATTGGTATTATATTTAGAAGTAGATATTTTACTTTATAAAGTAAAAAATGTAAAATTGTTAGGAATGTTTGTCCGTGTGTGTGTGTTTAGGAACGAAAATTCTGTTGTCTTATGTACTTCTGATTTAGGGAACACAGTGCCACAGGATGACGAAAGAAGGTCACGACCTCACAAACGTCATATGCCACTGATGACGTGGTCACCTTGACAACCTTGTATACATGTCTGTCTGTTCGTGAAAACCTGTACATGTCTCTGTGTAGAAATGAAGGGGCGTTTCTCTGTCTGCTTAAATAGGAAATAAATACACATACATTTCTTTCTTTTTTTGACTTAGCAAATGGAAAACTCTCAGTCTGGGCTGCTGTTGGAGTAGGTGCATCATGCGGTGTTGTTGTTACCTGTTTTGTTGTTGCTGTTGTCATTTGTATCATCAGAAAACGAAGAGAATCAGCAAAGGGTAAATAATAAATTGTTGTTTTAGACTGGCAAAGTGAATGAAAGAAATAACAGAGTAGTAGCAGTAAAATACAAAACAAACAAACACATAAACAAACAAACAAACAAATAGAAAAATTAATTAACTGATTCATTTACGTAAGTTCTAGTGCTTTGTTTATTTTCAGGGAAATACCCAAATTCAACAGATGAAATGTAAGTTATATTTTATTCTATTTTATTTTATTTATTTATTTATATTATTATTATTTTTTTATTTTTTTTTCATATACCATCTGTTTCAAGAATAATCTTTTACATTTTTACACAATCAAAAGATAAATAGATTAAAATAAATGAGAAAGTTTTCGGTAGTTCCTTCGACGTCCGCTTCAGGCAGTTCAATACAGAAATGATTTTCGATCAGGATAATTAAAAAATGTTTGAAATTTGATAATTTCAATCTTGATTTTATAGTTATTTTATCATTATCTGCATTTTGTAAAAACGTTTTATTTTGATCCTTATTTTATTTTAATTATAATTTCATATTTTGTTTGTTCTTTCATTAGATATGACAATGCAGCTTATTAGAATTGTAGTGAGTATTCATTTATTATTTTCCTTTTCTGCGAAATAATAATAATAATAATAATAATAATAATAATAATAATAATAATAATAATAATAATAATAATAATAATAATAATAATAATAACAATAATAATAAATAAATAAATAAATAAATATATTAACTTTCTTTCTTTATTTTTTCTTTTTTTTTCTTTTTTATTGATTGGTTTTATTTTATTTTATTTTATTTTTTGTTTTGATTAATCTAGGTCCAGGAAATGTAAACCCTGAAGACCTGTATGAAGATCTACATCAGGAATAAGAGCAATATACTCAACCACTTCTACTACTACTACCACTACTACTCCTAAGACTACTATAGTACAAACAACAGTACTACTACTACTACTACTCTAGTAACGACAATACTAGAACTAAGTAACTATAATAGTAACTAATGTACTACTACGACTACTACAACTACTATTACTACTGCTCTGCTGTTGCTTGTGATGTTCACACATTTATTTTTTGTTTCTTTTAGTTAATATTTCTCTTATATTGTTAATTGTTTGCTAGATTAGAAAGAGATATATATTTTTATACTGATTTGTAGTTTTGTACATGTTAATATACAGACTTTTTTGTGATAAAGATTTTGTTCTGTAGTAGTTCATGAGGACGTTTTTCCCTTTTGTAATGTGAGTTTTAATCTGACAAGCTTTCAGAATTTTTTCTTCATGTTGTTCCCTCTATTATTATTATTGTTGTTGTTGTTATTATTATTATTATTATTATTATTATTATTATTATTATTATTGTTATTATTATTATTATTATTATTATAAACTTTTATACTTAGATGCTTGCTAACTTCTTTCTTTCAGTTAATTTGATATATAAATTTTATATGATGTAAGGTTTTGTATTAAATAAAAATAATTTGAATAGTTATTTATGTTTGTTTCTTTTATAACACAAATTCGTTTCAGTTGCTTGTTGAAGTGATAAAATCTGCCTTACTATACTATTTAAATGATCCATATTTTTATACAAGAAGCTATATTTTTATTTTATTTTCTGGAGGATTATTTTCTTGAAATTTGAAATTAAAATAATCACCCTAAAACAAACTACTATTACGTTTTAAATGTTATCTTCTATAAATAGCTCGTAAAGAAATTAGATTTTTTTTCTCTACGTAGTTTGGAAGCGGAAATATTCTGAGATCTCAAGTTCTCGTCAATTACATTTCCGTTATAACTGAACAGGAGTGGAAAAGTGAAAAGAGAAATACGCCCGCAGCCTTTCCGTACCCTAAACAACACAAAGCCAGTTTCCGCAGACACGCACGCGGTAAGCGGCATACGTAATCAGGTACTGTCAACATTACACGAGATAATACGGATGCGTTATGCGGTATAAGGAATGAGTAAACAGCTTGTTAATAGCTTGAGAAATACGCCCGCAGCCTTTCAGTACCCTAAACAACACAAAGCCAGTTTCCGCAGACACGCACGCGGTACGCGGCATATGTAATCAGGTACTGTCAACGTTACACGAGATAATACGGATGCGTTCTGCGGTCTGCTGTACAACCAATGAGTAAACCGCTACTACATCTTTTGTTACAGTGGAATTAGAATTAACTCAATATATCCACCAACAGGGTTTGATACAATAACCCACCAGACTTGACTGGATGCTCTCCCACTCACTTTATGTATAAATATATTTGTTATGTGTGTGTGTTTCTGTCTGCAGAGTAACTTCATCTCTGAAAATTAAAATACAGTGGCGCCTTGACTTACGAATTTAAATCGTTCCATGACCGAGCTCGTAATTCAGTCTGCTCGTATACCAAATTAATTTCCCCAAATGAAATTAGTTGAAATCCCATAAATCCGTTCCAGCCGCCAGAAAAACCACCCCAATTTTTTTGTAACGTGTTTTTAAATAAGAAAAACTTATGTTTAAATGACAAATATTGCATAGAATCACTAAATAAAAGAGAATGTAAGAAATAAATTGGTTTTGTAAAGTGTACACGGTCCATTTTTTCATGGACAGAGGTTCGTAGCTTTTAACGCCTTTGTCTGGAGTTACAGCCTTTATCGATTCCTTCTGCTTCAGTGTGGTAATTATTGCAAACGTACTACGCTCGTACCGCCTAACCATGTTAACTATATGCACACTCGGTCATCTTTTTCAATGGACATCATCCGCTTCTTCTTCTAAGCACTCCCCTTTGCACTCATTTTCTTAGGGTCAGTGGAAATTTGGCAAAATACTGCAGAAAACACGAGCAGAACACAACAGAGACGTTTCCACGGCGAGGTAAGCACGTGAAGTAAACGAGCGAGACGCGGGGTGCTGGGCGGATGTTGTGTTGTCCGTTGCGCAAACTAGCAGCGGTGTATTTGAAGCTCGCTCGTAACTCGGATTTTGGCTCGCACCTCAAAACAAAAACGCGACTGGGCGACTGCTCGTAACTCTGAAAAATCATAAGTTGCAGCACTCGTAAGGTAGCACTGTAATCAGAATAGTTTTTCATACATAACTACCAAAATCGTAGTCAGGACCCATATAATTAAATCTTGGTAGTTTTATTAATGTTGTCTTTATTGATATTATGTGATAAATAAATAAATAAATCTGAAATAATGCTTACAATATTAATAATATTGATAATGATAATTGTTCTTGTTCTTGAATTAAAAAAAGTTGAACACTAACATTTCTCTTTTATCTGTATGTAAAAAAATCCTTCATCAGGTAAACAATCTTTTCTTTCATTTTAAAATCTGAGACCAACATTTTAAACAGCTTGTGAAAATTGATATGACTTCATAAATAACTACAAAAAACTTAGTCAGGACCCATGTAATTCAGTCTTGGTAGTTTTAGTAATGTTGTCTTTTATTTATTTTTTTTTATTTTTTATTTTTTTATTTTCTTTTATTTTTTTTTTTTTTTTTTTTGGTATAACGTTATAATAATAATAATAATAGCATCAAACTATAATAATTATAAAAACATCAACAACTATAATAGTAATGAAAATAATAACAATAATAACAACATAATAAACAGAGCTGTATCTTCCTGGTTCAAATCACGCTGTTTTCGTGTCACTGGAATCAGGTTGATGTTTTGTATTCAGCTTTTTAAAGAAGACGAAGACGAAATCCAATACTACTGGGTCAAAACCTCGCGAATGTTTTACACAATGAAGATTAAATGTTACAAAAATAGTGGCAAGATTTTATCTTGTTACGTTGTCGCTTCATTTTCTAAACACCATCATTATATGTGAGGTATTTGTTAAAATTAAATAAATGTAAAATAATGATGATAATGAAGAAGACGATGTTAATAATAAAAATAATAATTATTGTTGTTATTTTTGCTGATTTTTTAAAAGATTTCTTTTATACAGATATATATATATATATATATATATATATAAATGTATAGATAGACAGATAGATAGATAGATAGATGTATACATATATAAAAATGTTTAAACAGCTTGTGAAAATTGATATGACTTCAAAATCTTTTCTGATACCCTGTCCCCTGCACCCCAGACTGTTCTTCTTGTTCAGAGAAATACAGCGTACTGCACGGTTCAGTGAACGCACGTTTGTTGTTACTTGCTGAAAGCTTACATTGTGAGACAAAAACGTAAATCAGAACCAAACAAGAAGTCAGTGAAACAGCAGTCACACCACAGTCCATTATCAAAACACCACGTAAATACAAATCTGAGCTATTTTACTTATCTGACGATTACAGAGATTTGGTCAATGGATTTCAGAAAGTTTTCACTCGTGTTTTTGTTTTGTTTAACGATGTTTACTAGCTGTACAGGTAAGTGTTTTATTTACTTGTGTGTACAATAACGACATAGTTTAATAGTCAGAATTTATTTCAAAATATTGACTAGTTCTAACATTTCTTACATGATTCAGATTTCACTATTTCTGTCTTCTAAATGTTTTTATGATTTTATTTGGCTGTTTTGCTCCTTTGTCTATCTTTTCACTCTCTGTCTATACACAAATGCACACTAACATGCGCACGCACACATACATACATATCTCAAGCAAATATAATTTTCAGAAGCGATTTAAAAGTTTCGTGTTAGATTTGAAAAGAAAATAGTAAGAAAAGTCTGTTTTCTTATAAAGGATATTTTATCATCATCAATGTCATCATCATCATCATCATTATTATTATGATTATTATTATTATTATTATTATTATTATTATTATTATTATTATTATTATTATTATATCGGCCCAAGAATATGAAAAAATTATTATAAACTGCTTATTAACTGTTTTTGTAATTTGTATAAAGTACATACTATTTCTATATGGGTATATATTTTTCTAATAAATAACGTAGCTGAAGAAGAATTAGACTGGCTGATTAAAAATGCAGGGTAGACAAGTTTTAACAAAGGGACGGACACCCTCTGTCTCTACCAGGGAGGGTTACCCTCTAAAATTATTACCCTCACCTGACGCCTACATTGTTTAGTTCTCACCACTTACTATTTATGACGTCACATGAAGATAGACTGAAATATTTAATATCTCAACTGATGTTTTTATTTTGACACAGGTTTGTCTGTACAAATGAGATTTTCGGCGAGTAAAGTTGAAAGAGGACAGTCAATTACGTTTAACATAACAGTGGAGAACATGGAGAACCCCAGTGAATCACTAAATATTGGTGTGTATTTCCTAACTAATCAAGAGAATGTGCATTTGGTAAGCAATCTACCGTACAGGAGCAACGGTGTGGTTCACTTTAATCAGTATTCCACAGGTTGTTCTGTGTATACAAATAATGGTGATACCCCAGTCAAAATAAGCGCATACTGTGGATCAGGGACAAAGGACACATCTAGAGTTAAAGAATACACAGCTGTCATGACAACCGCTGCGCTGCCTCATTTGACAGCCTTTGTTTGCCAGACACAACATGACGGTAGAGAATATTCCAGCAATATTATGACTCTTACCACAACACGTACGTACCAAATATTTATTTTGTAAATAATCATTTTAATTATTGTGATTATGTTTTATTTATTTTTATTTTTACTTCTTTTTTTTTTTTCTTTTTTTAATTTGCTGTGCTGGTAACCTTCGATAAAACTAAAACTGATATTACACACATAAACATATAGCCAGAGATACACACACACGAATACATATATATGCACATACATATATATATATATATATATATATATATATATATATATTTACATTTATACACACATATGCAGACAGATATACACACACACAAACTTCGTGCAATTATTTAATCCTGATTTCAGACAAAGTCGACTGCTGTGTGTTGTCTGTATCTGAGGGTGGGGATTTGCTGACGGTGGTGGAGGGAAAGAGATATGACGGTTTTACCTGCAAAGTTGGAGGAGCGAGTCCAGAACCAGAAACAAAACTGAAAATGAACGAGACAGATCTGAAAGTTACAACACGAAAATCAGTGACAAGTTCTGAGATTGGTAGGACTCTTTGTAGTCCTCTCAAACATGAAATATTCTCACCAAAAACTGAGGTTTCCTTCACCTACATTCCTGAGAGAAGTCATCACAACAAGGAAATTTACTGTTCAGCCAGAAACAGTGAAATGAGAACTGACGAAGAAGTAAAATCTAACAGAATACGTCTAGTTGTTCATTGTGAGTCTGATTAGTAATATATAGGAACACACACAAACACACATACGTACAAACACACATAAACACATTTATGGATAATTACAGACATATAGAGGTCGATGTACATGCTCCAATTAACAATCAGTATTTTAACCGTTAATGGTCCAATCACTTTAGAAAATCACTATTTTAGCTGTTGATGGTCAAGTCACTAAAGATAATCACTATTTTCACTGCAGATAGTAATGTTTCTCATTATACGATTTTATCTGTAGATGGTCCGGTTACCAAAGAGAATCACAATTCTTGGTGTGCCTGGCCAGGTTTCTTAAGAAAATCACGTTTAAAATGTTGATGGTCCAGCCCGTAAACATATTTACTGTTTTAACTACGCATGGTCAAGTCACTAAAGATAATCACTATTTTAACTGTAGATGGACCAGTTGATGAAGAGACATCTCTGAAACCTGATAAAACAACTCACACTCTTACCGAGTTTGGATCTTTACGTGTTTCGTGTGTAGCTGACTGCAGACCCGGATGTACGTACACGTGGTCGTTCTTGGACCACGACTTTGCAGCTGGAGAGAACTTGAGTCTTTCTGACGTCACACAACAACAATCAGGATACTACAAGTGTACCGCGAGAAATCCAGCAACTGGAGCAAAAGTGGAGAAATTCTTCAGAATAAACGTATTCAGTGAGTTATCTTAAATCAAAATGTTAGTTATATATTTGTTTGTTTGTTTGATCCTTTCTTTGTTTCTTTCTGTTTGTTTGTTTGTTCCTTGTTTCTTTCTTTCTTTAGATTTTATTTTTGTTATGATTGGTATAATTTTTGATTTAGTTATTTTACTTTATAAGAAATAAAATGTAAAACCTTTAGGAATGTGTGTGTTTATGCGTTCGTGCGTGCACGTGTGAGGTTAGGAACGAAATTTCTGTTGTCCTATGAACATCTGATTACACTCTGGCACAGTAGGACGAAGTCCGGTCACGAACTCACAAACGTCAGATACCACTGATGATATGGTTACCTTGGTAACCCCATATATGTCAGTCTGTACGAATTGCTTGTATATGTGTGTAGAAATGAAGGCACTTTAGTCTGTGTGTGTTGAACTTATAAAATCATTTTATATTTTTATTTTAACTTAGCAAATGGAGAACTCTCATTCTGGGCTGCTGTTGGAGTAGGTGCATCATGCGGTGCCGTGGTGACCTGTTTTGTTGTTGTCGTTGTCGTTTGTATCATAAGAAAACGAAGAAAATCAGCAAAGGGTACATAATAAATTGTTGTTATAGATTGGCAAAGTGAATAAAAGTAAAAACAATAAAACAGTAGTAGTAGTAAAGTACAAAAGAAAAAAAAAGAAAAAGAAACAAATAGAAAAGTTAATTAACTAAAAATTTTTACATAACTTCTACTACTTTTTTTCAGTGAAATCCCCAAGTTCAACAGATGAAATGTAAGATGTAAGATATATTTTAATTTATTCTACTCAATACAATTTATTTATTTATTTATTATTATTATTATTATTATTATTATTATTATTATTAAAAGATGGATGTGTTTCATGAATAATTTTTTGATATCAAAGAACAAAACACAAACAGAATCAAATAAATCACAAATAAACCTCATGCGAGTTCGAAATTTAATAAAAATTTTATCTTTTAAGTATTTTGTAAAAATGTTTTTTTTTAATTATTTTAATTATTATTATTTTTTTTTTTATATTTATGCGTATTTTTTTCTTCTTCATTAGATATGAAAACAACTTTTCCGAATAGTAGTGAGTGTTCATTGTTTGTTTTCGTTTTCTGAGAAATAATAATAATAATAATAATAATAATAATAATAATAATAATAATAATAATAATAATAATAATAATAATAATATAAAATAAATTAATGAATAAATAAATGTAGTTTTGTTTTATTTGATTATATATATATATATATAATCAAATAAAACAAAACTCTACATTTATTTATTCATTAATTTATTTTATATATATATATATATATATATATATATATATGATTTATTTATTATTTTTATTTTATTTTATTTTATTCTATTTTATTTATTTTATTTAATTTTATTTATTTATTTTTATATTTTTTAAACTAGGTCGTGCAAATGTAAACCCTGAAGAACAGTATGAAGACCTACATCAGAAATAAGAACAGCAAATTCAACTGCTACAACTACTACTACTACCATAACAGTAACATCAATATTACTGCTACTACGACTACTATAATAGTAACAACTGTTCTACTACGACTGCTACAACAGTAACAACAGTACTATTACTACTGATGTTGATGTTTATGATGTCCCCACATTTATTTTTTGTTTCTTTTAGATAATATTTTCCTTGTACATATTAATAAACAGACTTTGTTTATGATAAAGATTTTTTGGGGATAATATTCATATTCTTTTTCTTCATGTTGTTCCCTCTATTATTATTATTGTTGTTATTATTATAATTTATTATTATTATTATTATTATTATTATTATTACTACTATAAACTTTTATACTTGCATTCTTGCTGTCAAAAGTTTGTTATTTAATGCTTTTGTATCAAATAAAAATAACTTACATAGTTATTTATGTTTGTTTCTTTATAACATAAACTCTTTTCAGTTGCTTGTTACAGTGATAAAATCTGTCTTGGTATACTCTTTAAATGAGCCATATTTTTATACTTGAAGTGATATTTTTATATATTTTCTTGCATATGGTTATTATATTTTGGTACATTCTTCAATCAGAGAGAGAGAGAGAGAGAGAGAGAGAGAGAGAGAGAGAGAGAGAGAGAGAGAGAGAGTATTTGGCTATCGACCGTCTCCGAAATCGTTTCAAAAGTATTTCTTCCTTATTTACCTGTTTTTTATGTTTACAAAAATGTATATGTAAGGTAAACTACAAGGAAAGCGATTTTTTATTTACCAATGCACTGAACACATACTATTGACAGTTATAAGTCTTCAGTCGATCTGGACTCAACACACCTCAGCTGTTGTTATACCAGGTGTGGAGCACTTGTTACACAACAGTGTTTTGAGAAACAAATACATTTTATTATTTATTGAGTAACCTCAAGATGAAACTGAAAATGTCGCGTGCTGAAAGGTGAACACTTTGCTTGGCCAGGTCTGTGCTTCTGTTTGGAAGTAAATTCATCCCTGAAAATTAAAATAATCAGAACAGTTTTTCATACATAACTACCAAAAGCTCAGTCAGGTAATTCATTCTTGGAAGTTTCATAAATGTCGTCTTTTCTATTTTTTATTATTATTATTATTTTTTTTTTTTTTTTTTTTTTTTTTATAAAAATAATAATAATAATAATAATAATAATAATAATAATAATAATAGTAATAATAATAGTAATAATAATAACAACATAATAAGCAGAGCTGTATCTTCCTGGTTCAAATGACGCTGTTTTCGTGTCACTGGAATCAGGTTGATGTTTTGTATTCAGCTTGTTAAAGAAGACGAAGACGAAATCCAATACTACTGGGTCAAAACCTCGCGAATATTTTACACAATGAAGACTAAATTTCACAAAACTAGTGGCAAGATTTTATCTTATGATTTTGTTACATTATATTGACATCTACACGCACTGTGTATGTTGTGAAGCACGTCTACGACAGGCGCACCTTCTGACATATAACTAAATCGAGTATTGATAATGCTGCAAGCGAAACTGTTCTAATTTGTTTCTGCATTCGAAAGAGATAATAAAAGTAATAAAATTAACAAGAATTTGATGATGAAGATAATAATACCAACATTAATAACAATAATAATAATAATAATAATAATAATTAAAATAATCAGAACAGTTTTTCATACATAGCTACCAAAAGCTCAGTCAGGTAATTCATTCTTGGAAGTTTCATAAATGTCGTCTTTTCTAAAAAAAAAAAGAAAATGTTTTTAATTTATTTTAATTATTTTTTTTATGTAAGATTAAAATAACAATAATAATAATAACAATAACAATAATAATAATAATAATAATAATAATAATAACAATAATAACAACAATAACAAATTAATAAGGAGAGCTGTATCTTCCTGGTTCAAATGTCGCTGTTTTCGTGTCACTGGATTCAGGTTGATGTTTTGTATTCAGCTTGTTAAAGAAGACGAAGACGAAATCCAATACTCGCGAATATTTTACACAACGAAGATTAAATAATACATTTTGTAAATGCCATTATTTATATGTGATAAATAAATAAATCTGAAATAATGCTTACAATATTAATAATATTGATAATGATAATTGTTCTTGTTCTTGTTTTACAAAAATTAAACACTAAGATTTCTATATATAAAAAAATCCTTGATCAGGTAAACAATCATTTCTTTCTTTTTAAAATCTGAGACCAACATTTTAAACAGCTTGTGAAAATTGATATGACTTCATACATAACTACAAAAAACTTAGTCAGGACCCATTTAATTCAGTCTTGGTAGTTTTAGTAATGTTGTCTTTTTTTTTTTTTTTTTTTTTTTTTTTTTTTTTTTAACATTATAATAATAATAATAATAATAATAATAATAATAATAATAATAATAATAATAATAATAATAATAATAATGACAACGGTAATAATAATAATAATAACATCAATAATAATAATAATAAAAGAACAATAATAATAATAATAACAGTAATAAAAACAATAACAAAATAATAAGCAGAGCTGTATCTTCCTGGTTCAAATGTCGCTGTTTTCGTGTCACTGGAATCAGGTTGATGTTTTGTATTCAGCTTGTTAAAGAAGACGAAGACGAAATCCAATACTACTGGGTCAAAACCTCGCGAATATTTTACACAATGAAGATTAAATGTCACCAAACTAGTGTAACGATTTGATTTTATAACGTTGTTGTTACATTTTTAAACACCATCATTATATGTGACGTGTTTGTTAAAACTAAATAAATGTAAAATAAGGATGATGATGAAGAAGGCGATGCTAAGAATAAAAATAATTATTATTGTTGTTATTGTTGCTGTTTAATACAAATTAAGATTTCTCTTTTTTATGTATATATATATATATATATGTAAGAACTTCATCAGGTAAACAATCTTTTTTTTCTCTTTAAAATCTGAGACGGACATTTTAAACAGCTTGTGAAAACTGATATGACTTCAATATCTTTTCTGATACTCTGTCCCCTGCACCCCAGACTATTCTTCTTGTTCAGAGAAATACAGCGTACTGCACGGTTCAGTGAACGCACGTTTGTTGTTACTTGCTGAAAGCTTACTTTGTGAGACAAAAACGTAAATCAGAATCAAACAAGAAGTCTGTGACATACCAGTCACACCACAGTCCATTATCAAAACACCCGTAAATACAAATCTGAGTGATTTTACTTATCTGACGATTACAGAGATTTGGTCAATGGATTTCAGAAAGTTTTCACTCGTGTTTTTGTTTTGTTTAGCGATGTTTACTAACTGTACAGGTAAGTGTTTTATTTACTTGTGTATACAAATAACTACATAGTTTAATAATCAGAATTTATTTCAAAATATTGACTATTTCTAATATTTCCTTCATGATTCGAATTTCACTATTTCTGTCTTCTAAATGTTTCTATGTTTTTTCTGACTGTTTTGCTCCTTTCTCTGTCTCTTTTCACCTCTGTCTATAAACAACAAATACACACATGCACACTTATCTCAAGCAAATATGATTTCTAGAAGCGATTTAAATGTTTCATTTCAGATTTCAAAAGAAAATAATAAGAAAATAATAATTTTATCATCATCATAATCATCATCATCAACAACAGCTTTATCATTATTATTATTATTATTATTATTATTATTATTATTATTATTATTATTATTTTAATAGATTATATCGGCCTAAGAATATGAAGAAATTATTTTAAATTGCTTATTAACTGTTTTTGTAATTTGTATAAAGTACATACTATTTGTGGTATGGGTTTATATTGTTTCTAATAAAAAACGTAGCTGAAGAAAAGAACTAGACTGGCTGATTAGAAATGCAGTTGTAGTCAAGTTTTAACAAAGGGACGGACACCCTCTGTCTCTACCAGGGAGGGTTACCCTCTAAAATTATTACCCTCACCTGTCCCCTACATTGTTTAGTCCTCACCACTTACTATTTATGACGTCACATGAAGATAAACTGAAATATTTAAGATCTCAACTGATGTTTTTATGTTGACACAGGTCTCTCAGTACAAATGACATCTTCGGCGAGTAAAGTTGAAAGAGGACAGCCAGTCACCTTAAACATCACCGTGGAGAACATCGAGAATCCTGATAAATACCTAAACATGTATGTGTATTTGGTAAGAAATGAAGCGAATGTGCATTTGGTAAGCAATCTACCGTACAGTGACAATAGACTGTTTAATTTTTATCAGTATTCAACAGATTGTTATGTGTATATAAACGATGGTTATATGCCACTCATCATAAGCGCATCCTGTGGATCAGGGACGAAGGACACATCTAGAGTTAAAGAATACACAGTTGTCATGACAACCGCTGCGACGCCTTATTTAACCTCCTTTTATAGCCGGACACATCACGCCGACAGAGAATATTCCACCAACATTATGACTCTTACCACAACACGTACGTACCAAATATATATTTTGTAAATAATCACTTTTATTATTTAAATTATTTTAATTTATTTCATTTTATTTTATTTCATTTCATTTTATTTATTTACTTATTTATTTATTTATTTATTTATTTATTTATTATATTATATTTTATTTTATTTTATTTTTTACTTTATTTTAACTGTCCTGATAACCTTTGATAAAACTAAAAGTTATATTACACACATAAACACACCCACCCACTAAAACACACACATACATACATACACACACATACATACATACACACACATACATACATACATACATACACATACATACATAATACATACATACACACATACATATATACATACATACACATACATACATAATACATACACACACATACATACATACATACACACATACATACATACGCACACAGAAACACACATACATACATAAATAAATACATACATACATACATACACACACATACATACAAACATACACATGCATATACATACACACAGACACACCTATTAAATATAAATTTATGCAGAATTAGCAAAACAGACGTGTAATTATTTAATCCTGATTTCAGACAAAGTCGACTGCTGTGTGTTGTCTGTATCTGAGGGTGGGGATTTTCTGACGGTGGTTGAGGGAAAGAGATATGACGGTTTTACCTGCAAAGTTGGTGGTGCGAGTCCAGAACCAGAAACAAAACTGAAAATGAACGAGACAGATCTGAGAGTTACAACACGAAAATTCGTGACAAGTTCCGAGTTTGGCATAACTCTTTGTAGTCCTCTCAAATATGAAATATTCTCACCAAAAACTGAGGTTTCCTTCACCTACATTCCTGAGAGAAGTCATCACAACAAGGAGATTTACTGTTCAGCCAGAAACAGTGAAATGAGAACTGACGAAGAAGTGAAATCTAACAGAATACGTCTAGTTGTTCATTGTGAGTCTAATTAGTAATATATAGGAACACACACATACACACATACCTACAAACACACATAAACACATTTATGGATAATTACAGACATATAAAGAGGTCGATGTACATGCTCCAATTGATGAAGTGAATCAGTATTTTAACCGTTGATGGTCCAGTCACTATAGAAAATCACTATTTTTACTGTAGATAAACACGTTTCTCAATATAATCATGGTTTTAAATGTTGGAGGTCCAGTCACTAAACAGAAACACTATTTTTGGTCACGTTTCTAAAGATAATCACCATTTCAAATGTTGTGATCCTATCACTAAACAGAATCCTGTTTTAACTCTAGATGGACCAGTCACTAAAGAGTATCACTATTTTAGCTGTAGATGGTCTACTTACTAAAGAGAATGACTGTTTTAACTGTTGATGGTCAAGTCACTAAAGAGAATCACTATTTTAACTTTAGATTGTCAAGTCACTAAAGAGTATCACTATTTTAACTGTAGATGATCCAGTCACTAAAGATAATCACTATTTTTACTATAGATGGTCCAGTTGATGAACAGACATCACTGAAGCCTGATAAAACAACTCACACTCTTACCGAGTTTGGATCTTTACGTGTTTCCTGTGTAGCTGACTGCAGACCCGGATGTACGTACACGTGGTCGTTCTTGGACCACAACTTTGCAGCTGGAGAGAACTTGAGTCTTTCTGACGTCACACAACAACAATCAGGATACTACAAGTGTACCGCGAGAAA
>CM022678.1:1929185-1939185 GCA_012295275.1 Chrysomallon squamiferum
AACAAAATCTTTATCACAGACTAAATCAGTTTATTAATATGCACAAAATTACAAATCAGTATAAAACTATATATCTCTTTCTAATCTAGCAAACAATTAACAATCAAGAGAAATACAAATAAAAAGAAACAAAAAGTAAATGTGGGAACAACAAACAACAGCATCATCTGCAATAGTAGTAGTAGTAGTAGTAGTAGTAGTAGTACTTTTGTTGCTATTATATTAGTTGTAATAGTCGTAGTGGTTCAGTTGTTACTAGTATAGTAGTAGTAGATGTGTTGTTACTACAGCAGTAGTAGCAGTAGTGGTAGTAGTAGTTGTTGTTCTTGTTGTTGTAGTTGAATGTGTTGCTCTTATTTCTCACGTAGATCTTCATACTGTTCTTCAGGGGCTACATCTGCTGGGCCTAGTTTAAACAAAACAAATAAAAAAAATGACATGGCTGAGAAAAACATTATATATATATGCTTATATAATGGAGACAAAACACACACATTTATTATTATTATTATTATTATTATTATTATTATTATTATTATTATTATTATTATTATTATTATTATTATTATTATTATTGTTATTATTTCTGAGAAAAGGAAAATAATAAATAAATACTCACTGTGACTCGCAAAAGTTGTGTTTACGTATCTAATTGGGGAAAAGAAAAAAAAAAACGTTGCAATAATATCACCAACATTAAAAATATGGATCAGAAGTACGAAACTACAAAAAAATAATTTTATTATTTTTGAAAAACATATTTAAAAAAAATAATAATAAATAAATAAATAAATAAATAAATAAATAAATAAATAAATAAATTTAAAAAACTCACAAACATAAAATAAAAATAGAATAAGGATTAAGATAATTAAAATCAAAATAGACATAAAAATAAAAGAACAATAAAATCAGGATGAAAAATATTAACTTTCAAACATGATGAAAAATCAGTTTTACATTGAACTGCACGATGCGGACGTCGGAGGAAACACCGAAAAATTTCTAATTTATTTTAATCTAATTGTTTTATACATACTTATAAGATGATCAATCTTTTAAAATAATAATAATAATAATAATAAGAATAATAATAATAATAATAACAAAATAAGTAAATAAATAAATAAATAAATTAATTAATTAATTAAAAATAAATTTAAAAAAAAATAAATAATAAAAAATTAAACTTACATGTGATCTTTTGAATTTGGGGATTTCCCTGAAAATAAAATAAGCAATAGAAGGTAATTATCGTTATTTAAATAAATTAGTTAATTAACTTTTGATTTGTTTGTTTGTCTGTTTCTTTCTTTATTTTAGTACTATTACTATTTTATTGTTTTTACTTTCATTCACTTCGTCTGTCAAGAACAACAATTTATTATTTACCCTTTGCTAGTTCTTTTCGTTTTCTGATGATGCAAATGACAACAGCAGCAACAAAACAGGAAACAACGACACCGCATGATACACCTACTCCAACAGCAGCCCCGACTGAGAGTTTTCCATTGGCTAAGTTAAAATAAAAATATAAAATTATTTTATAAATTAAACACACAAAGCAAAAGTCCTTTCATTTCCACACACACATACACACAAACATAACACATACATCCACACACACGTACACGAGGTTGTCAAGGTGACCATGTCATCAGCGGCATCTGACGGGGTTTTTGCGAATATTTGACCGAAAGACACACACACACACACACACACACACAGACCTAACAGTTTTACAGTTTATTTCTCATAAAGTAAAATTAAATACTTTTAAGTGTTACACCGATTATAATGAAAAGATAAAATAAAACAAAAATAAATAAATACATAAAAAAGACACAAACAAACAACCAAATAAATACATAGATAAATAAATATATAACGTTTGATGTAAGATAACTTACTGACTACGTTCAGTCTGAAGAATTTCTCCACTTTTGCTCCAGTTGCTGGATTTCTCGCGGTACACTTGTAATATCCTGATTGTTGTTGTGTGACGTCAGAAAGACTCAGGGTGTCTCCGGTAGAAATGGCACGGTCAGTGAACGACCACGTGTACGTACATCCGGGTCTGCAGTCAGCTACACACGAAACACGTAAAGATCCAAACTCGGTAAGAGTGTGAGTTGTTTTATCAGGCTTCAGAGATGTCTCTTCATCAACTGGTCCATCTACAGTTAAAATAGTGATTATCTTTAGTGACTGGACCATCTACAGTTAAAATAGTGATTTTCTTTTCTTTGCTGACTGGGCCATCTACAGTTAAAATAGTGATTCATGTCTAATAATTGGTCAAGCTACACTTAAAATAGTGATTTTCTTTAGTGACAGGACCTTTTGCCGTTAAACTAGTTAATCTCATTAGTGACTGATCCCTATACAGAAATGTTGTGATTCTCCTTAATGACAGGGCTATCTACACTTCAAGTGGCGATTCTGTTTAGACATCTACATTTAAAATTGTTAATGTATTTAATGACTGGGCCATCCACAGGTGAAACAGTTACAACATCTTTCTGTCTTCGTATCTCACTATAATTATTATGTTTCTGTTAGTTTATAGATACCTACATGTACCTAATAAGACTCACAATGAACAACTAGACGTATTCTGTTAGATTTCACTTCTTCGCCAGTTCTCATTTCACTGTTTCTGGCTGAACAGTAAATCTCCTTGTTGTGATGACTTCTCTCAGGAATGTAGGCGAAAGAAACCTCAGTTTTTGGTGAGAATATTTCATATTTGAGAGGACTACAAAGAGTCCTACCAGTTTCAGAACTTGTCACTAATTTTAGTGTTGTAACTCTCAGATCTGTCTCGTTCATTTTCAGTTTTGTTTCTGGTTCTGGACTCGCCCCTCCAACTTTGCAGGTAAAACCGTCATATCTCTTTCCCTCCACCACCGTCAGCAAATCCCCACCCTCAGATACAGACAACACACAGCAGTCGACTTTGTCTGAAATCAGGATTAAATAATTATACGTGTGTTTTGCTAAATCTTTATGAATTTATGTTTAACAGTGTGTAAATGTGTGCGTTCGTATGTATGTATGTTTGTATGGGGTATGTGTTCGTATGTAAGTAGGTACGTACGTATACATGTAATAAATCATTTAGTTTTATCAACATTTAGTTTTAACAACAATAACAATCATTTAGTTTTAACAACAATAACAATTAATAAAATAAAATAAAATAAAATAAAATAAAATAAAATAAAATAAAATAAAATAAAATAAATAAATAAAATAAATAAATAAACAAAAATATTATATATTTACAAAATAATTGTTTGGTACGTACGTGTAATCCTAAGAGTTACAGTGTTGCTGTAATAGTTTCGGTTGTCATGACGTGTCCGGCAATAAAAGCCTGTTAAATGAGTCATCGCAGCTGTTGTCATGACAACTCTGTATTCTTTCAGTCGAGATCCGCGTACTTTTGTCCCTGATCCACAGTATGCGTTTATGATAACTGGAACATTTTCATCGTATGTATACACAGAACAGCTTGATGAATGGTGATTAAACTGAACTATGTAGCTTCCATGAGGCGCTAGATTTGTCATCATATACACATAAATACTCGAGTAGTGATTAGTGGTGTCCATGTTCTCCACTCTGATGTTAAAGCTGACTGACTGGCCTCTTTCAACTTTACTCGCCGAAAAACTCATTTGTATAGAGACACCTGTGTCAAAATAAAAACATAAGATGAGATTTTAAGTAAAAAGGAAGTAGAAAAAATAATAATAATAAGAAGAAGTTTTATTTAATAAAGTTGTTTGACAAAGGTGACGTGACGTCAGAGGTAACAGTGGTTAAGGACTAAACACTACTAGGGTCCAGTGCTATTTTTAGAGCACGACCTTCCCCGGTACAGACAGAGGTGTCCGCCCTCAGTTAGTAAGACAAAGCGTCTACCACCACCCTTTTAATCAGACTACCACCACCCTTTTAATCAGACGTCGCAGCTGTTTTGTTTTATTCGCTTACAGAAACTTTATGTGTTTTCTAGAAATAAATAAGAGTCAAACAGCAGATCGCTATGCAAACAACTCTGTGTTTACTTCCTGTTTTATCAGAATTGTATTTCATCTGTACACACGATTTAATGCTAAGAAGTATTAAATGATTTAGAATAAATGTGTAAATTTATAATAAATAGTCTATATTCTTATATAAATTTTCATTCTTAAACTATGTCGTTATTTTTACACACAAGTAAATCAAACACTTACCTGTACAAGTAGTAAACATCACTAAACAAAACAAAAACACGAGTGAAAACTTTCTAAGAGCCATTGACCAAATCTCTGTCACCGTCAGAAATTGAAAAATGATTCAAATTTTAGTAATAAAAATATTTGTCAACGTCTGTTGATCGTCTCCGAAATCTTATTAAAATACACCTTCCTGCTCTACCTGTTCTTATGTTTATAAATATCTAACACAACGTTTTGAACGTTTTCTATTCAGTTTACGCTATTAATTTTTATATGAATTGAAAAGTGGGTCGGGGTGAAACGAGGTGACACAGAAAGAGAACAGTTGAATATTTTCTTTTCAGTGAATCTTCATATGATAAAGAAAGACAAAATACATCTACATACTGTAAGGTAACTGGAAGAAGAGGAATGTTTTACTTGATACTCAACACGTGTTATTTATGGTTGTTTCATCAGAATGAATATGAAAATAAAGACTGTTTCTTACATTTCTTATATGATTCAAATCACACTAAGTCGACAAAGAAAGGTCGCCTTTTCTCACTTCTGAATATGTCTATGTTTTTATCTGTCTGCCGTTCTATATATGTCTACGTACCTTCCATCTATCTATGTATTTAAAATTACACACTAACACACACACACACACACACACACACACACACACACACACCTCAAGCAAATATACGTATGGATATTTATGTTGTATGCTTGTTTATATTTACGTGTTTGTTCTATAAATGTGTTTCAGTCACTCTATACATATATATTACAATCACAGATATGATGATCAGATACATTTTTATATTTTCGGGCACTAATCGAATAAAGAGCCTTTTGGAAGGGAACTACATTTACCTCGAAAAATTACTTACTGTTCACACACAAACACACACACATACACCCTTATATATATGTGTGTGTGTGTGTGTGTGTGTGTGTGTGTGTGTGTGTGTGTGTGTGTGTGGTTCAAAGTTTCTTATTTAGTGTTTAATTGCTTAAAAGACATTTTGAAAAGGTTTTCATTGAGAAAACAACGAGTAGCGGTGAGATGAGAAATAAAACAGTTAATTTCGTTTAGTTTTTGAATTACTTAGCACTGTAGGATAAAATAAATAACTCGACACAGCCTCGCAGTCTCGGGACATTCGAACCTTCGCAAGATAGCGCTGATATGTTAAGACAGTAAACAGTTATTGCCTCCAAAAGATTTCCTCTCAAACGTAGAACACTTTTTTTTTCTTTCTTTTTTTTTGCGAATGTATTTTCGCTGCAAGTCTGGTGAAAAACGTGTAACTGAAATCTCGTAATACAGGAAGTAAACATGGAGGTATTTCGAGAGCCGTCTGCTGTTTGACTGGTACGTCACAGGCGCTGTTTTGTAACTGGTTCAAAGATCATACTGCTTTTGTATGCGTATACACTGTTACTAACATATAGCACAACAGAAACAAAACAAAAAATGGTAGTGGTAGACAAGTTTTAATGAAGGGACAGATTCACGCTGTCTCTACTGGGAAAAGTAGCCCTCGCCTGATCCCTTCCTGACCCCTACCTCTTTAGTCACCACCCATTATCACTTATGACGTCTGATGACAGGGGACTAAAATATATTAAATAAAACATATTTTTATTTATATATTTTTTCCTTTCTTTCTTTCTTTTATTATTATTATTATTATTTTTTTGTTTTTTTTTTCTGGCTTTGTTTTTCTACTTCCTTTTCATTTAAAATCTCAACTGATGTTTTTATTTTGACACAGGTGTCTCGGTACAAATGAGATTTTCGTCGAGTAAAGTGGAAAGAGGCAAGTCAGTCACCTTAAACATCAGAGTGGAAAACATCGAGAATCCTTGTACTGAAATAAATATTCTTGTGTATGTGCTAAGGAATAATGACAACTACGTGGTTCACTTTAATCAGTATTCATCAAGTTGTTCTGTGTATACAAACGATCACAATGTCCCACTCTTCATAGACGCATACTGTGGATCAGAGCCAAATGTACGCGGAACTCGATTCAGAGAATACAGAGTTGTCATGACAACCGCTCATATCATTATAGGAGCCGCTATTTATTGCCGTATTCGACAAGAAAGTGTAACAGCAATATTGTATCTCTCGCGACAACACGTACATAGCTACCTACATACATACACACACAGAAACATGTATAAATACGTACATACCTACCTACCTACATACATACACAGAAACATGTATACATACGTACATACATACCTACCTACAAACACAGAAACATGTATAAATACGTACCTACATACATACATACATACAAACACAGAAACATGTATACATACGTACATACAAACACAGAAACATGTATACATACGTACCTACCTACCTACCTACAAACACAGAAACATGTATACATACGTACATACAAACACAGAAACATTTATACATACGTACCTACCTACCTACCTACAAACACAGAAACATGTATACATACGTACCTACATACCTACATACAAACACAGAAACATGAATACATACGTGCATACATACCTGCAAACACAGAAACATGTATACATACGTACCTACATACCTACATACAAACACAGAAACATGTATACATACGTACATACATACATATATACAAACACAGAAACATGTATACATACGTACATACATACCTACATACAAACACAGAAACATGTATACATACGTACATCCATACATATATACAAACACAGAAACATGTATACATACGTACATACATACATATATACAAACACAGAAACATGTACACATACGTTCATACCTACCTACATACAAAACAGAAACATATATACATACGTACATACATACATACATACATACACAGAAACGTATACATACGTACCTACATACATACATACAAACACAGAAACATGTATACATACGTTCATACAAACACAGAAACATATATACATACGTACATACATACCTACATACAAACACAGAAACATGTATACATACGTACCTACCTACCTGCATACAAACACAGAAACATGTATACATACGTACCTACCTACATACATACATACACAGAAACATGTATACATACGTACATACCTACCTACATACAAACACAGAAATATGTATACATACGTACATACCTATATATATATACATACAAACACAGAAACATGTATACATACGTACCTACCTACATACATACAAACACAGAAACATGTATACAAACGTACCTACCTACATACATACAAAGACAGAAACATGTATACATACGTACATACATACCTACATACAAACACAGAAACATTTATACATACGTACCTACCTACCTACCTACAAACACAGAAACATGTATACATACGTACCTACATACCTACATACAAACACAGAAACATGAATACATACGTGCATACATACCTGCAAACACAGAAACATGTATACATACGTACCTACATACCTACATACAAACACAGAAACATGTATACATACGTACATACATACATATATACAAACACAGAAACGTATACATACGTACATACATACCTACATACAAACACAGAAACATGTATACATACGTACATCCATACATATATACAAACACAGAAACATGTATACATACGTACATACATACATATATACAAACACAGAAACATGTACACATACGTTCATACCTACCTACATACAAAACAGAAACATATATACATACGTACATACATACATACATACATACATACACAGAAACGTATACATACGTACCTACATACATACATACAAACACAGAAACATGTATACATACGTTCATACAAACACAGAAACATATATACATACGTACATACATACCTACATACAAACACAGAAACATGTATACATACGTACCTACCTACCTACATACAAACACAGAAACATGTATACATACGTACCTACCTACATACATACATACACAGAAACATGTATACATACGTACATACCTACCTACATACAAACATAGAAATATGTATACATACGTACATACCTATATATATATACATACAAACACAGAAACATGTATACATACGTACCTACCTACATACATACAAACACAGAAACATGTATACAAACGTACCTACCTACATACATACAAACACAGAAACATGTATACATACGTACATACATACCTACATACAAACACACAAACATGTATACATACGTACCTACCTACCTACATACAAACACAGAAACATGTATACATACGTACATACGTACCCACATTCATACAAATGCATACCTTCATTCATACATACATACACATACACTCATAGGCATACAATTATTCTTACTATGGTAGGTAAGGGGAATTGTCTCGTGGCAGGGGGGGAATATCTACGGGGGAATTCACCACGGGGAAAATTGTCTGGGAAAAATATCAAGGAGGAAAAACACACAAATATAAAAGTAAACGTGTAGTTATTTAATCCTGATTTCAGACAAAGTCGACTGCTGTGTGTTGTCTGTATCTGAGGGTGGGGATTTTCTGACGGTGGTTGAGGGAAAGAGATATGACGGTTTTACCTGCAAAGTTGGAGGGGCGAGTCCAGAACCTGAAACAAAACTGAAAATGAACGAGACAGATCTGAGAGTTACAACTCGAAAATTCGTGACAAGTTCTGAAACTGGTTTAACTCTTTGTAGTCCTCTCAAATATGAAATGTACTCACCAAAAACTGAGGTTTCCTTCGCCTACATTCCTGAGAGAAGTCATCACAATAAGGAGATTTACTGTTCAGCCAGAAACAGTGAAATGAGAACTGGCGAAGTGAAATCTAACAGAATACGTCTAGTTGTTCACTGTGAGTCTAGTTAATTATATATTGTAGCACAAACACACTTACAAACACATGTATGCATAATTACTGACATATAAAGAGGTCGATGTGATTGTTATACTGTACATGCTCCAGCTGATCAAGACAATCACAAGTTTAACTGTAGATACTCTAGTCACTAAATATAATCACTAGTTTAACTGTAGATGGTACAATCACTAAAGAAAATAAATATTTAACTGTAGATGGTCCAGTCACTAAAGATAATCACTATTTTAACTGTAGATGGTCCAGTCACTAAAGATAATCACTATTTTAACTGTAGATGGTCCAGTCACTTAAGATAATCACTATTTTAACTGTAGATGGTCCAGTCACTAAAGATAATCACTATTTTAACTGTAGATTGTCAAGTCACTTAAGATAATCACTATTTTAACTGTAGATGGTCCAGTCACTAAAGATAATCACTATTTTAAGTGTAGATTGTCAAGTCACTTAAGATAATCACTATTTTAACTGTAGATGGTCCAGTCACTAAAGATAATCACTATTTTAACTGTAGATGGTCCAGTCACTAAAGATAATCACTATTTTAACTGTAGATGGTCCAGTTACTAAAGATAATCACTATTTTAACTGTAGATTGTCAAATCACTAAAGATAATCACTATTTTAACTGTAGATGGTCCAGTCACTAAAGATAATCACTATTTTAACTAGATGGTCAAGTCACTAAAGATAATCACTGTTTTAACTGTAGATGGTCCAGTCACTAAAGAGTATCACTATTTTAACTGTAGATGGACCAGTCACTAAAGATAATCACTATTTTAACTGTAGATGGTCCAGTCACTAAAGATAATCACTATTTTAACTGTAGATGGTCCAGTTGATAAAGAGACATTTCTGAAGCCTGATAAAACAACTCACACTCTTACCGAGTTTGGATCTTTACGTGTTTCCTGTGTAGCTGACTGCAG
>CM022678.1:1941685-1949185 GCA_012295275.1 Chrysomallon squamiferum
ATAAAATCTCACGGGGATTTTGCGAATATTTGACCGAAAGACACACACACACACACACACACACACACACACACACACACACACACACACACACACACACAGACCTAACAGTTTTACAGTTTATTTCTCATAAAGTAAAATTAAATACTTTTAAGTGTTACACCGATTATAATGAAAAGATAAAATAAAACAAAAATAAATAAATACATAAAAAAGACACAAACAAACAACCAAATAAATACATAGATAAATAAATATATAACATTTGATTTAAGATAACTCACTGACTACGTTTAGTCTGAAGAATTTCTCCACTTCTACTCCAGTTGCTGGATTTCTCGCGGTACACTTGTAGTATCCTGATTGTTGTTGTGTGACGTCAGAAAGACTCAGGCTGTCTCCGGTAGAAATGGCACGGTCAGTGAACGACCACGTGTACGTACATCCGGGTCTGCAGTCAGCTACACACGAAACACGCAAAGATCCAAACTCGGTAAGAGTGTGAGTTGTTTTATCAGGCTTCAGAGATGTCTCTTCATCAACTGGACCATCTACAGTTAAAATAGTGATTATCTTTAGTGACTGGACCATCTACAGTTAAAATAGTGATTCATGTCTAATAATTGGTCAAGCTACACTTAAAATAGTGATTTTCTTTAGTGACAGGACCTTTTGCCGTTAAACTAGTTAATCTCATTAGTGACTGATCCCTATACAGAAATGTTGTGATTCTCCTTAATGACAGGGCTATCTACACTTCAAGTGGCGATTGTGTTTAGTCACTAGACATCTACATTTAAAATAGTTAATGTATATAATGACTGGGCCATCCACAGGTGAAACAGTTACAGCTTCCTCCTTCTATATCACTATAAATAATATTATGTGTGTTTCTGTTAGTTTATAGATACCTACATATAACTAACTAGACTCACAATAAACAACTAGACGTATTCTGTTAGATTTCACTTCTTCGCCAGTTCTCATTTCACTGTTTCTGGCTGAACAGTAAATCTCCTTGTTGTGATGACTTCTCTCAGGAATGTAGGTGAAGGAAACCTCAGTTTCTGGTGAGTATAGTTTATATTTGAGAGGACTACAAAGAGTTAAACCAGTTTCAGAACTTGTCACTGAGTTTCGAGTTGTAACTCTTAGATCTGTCTCGTTCATTTTCAGTTTTGTTTCTGGTTCTGGACTCGCCCCTCCAACTTTGTAGGTAAAACCGTCATATCTCTTTCCCTCCACCACCGTCAGCAAATCCCCACCCTCTGATACAGACAACACACAGCAGTCGACTTTGTCTGAAATCACGATTAAATAATTACACGTGTGTTTTGCTAAATCTGCATGAATTTACGTTTAACAGTGTGTATTTGTGTGCGTTCGTATGTCTGTAGTGTGTATAGGGTATGAGTTTGTATGTAAGTATGTACGTACGTATACATGTAATAAATCATTTAGTTTTATCGAAGTTTACCGGGAGAACAACAATAACAATTAATAAAATAAAATAAAATAAAATAAATATAAATGTTTGGTACGAACGTGTTATTGTAAGAGTTACAATACTGCTGTAATAGTTTCGTCTGTCATATGTTCCCCGACAATAGAAAGCGGCTCCCTTAGTCATCGCAGCTGTTGTCATGACAACTCTGTATTCTTTGAATCGTGATGCGGGTAAACTTGTCCCTGATCCACAGTGTGCGTTTATGAAGACTGGAACATTGCGATTATTTGTATACGCAGAACAGCTTGATGAATACTGATTAAACTGAACTATGTAGCTATCATGATCCGCTAGATTTTTCATCATATACACATAAATATACAGGTTGTGATTAGTGGTGTTGATGTTGTCCACGGTGATGTATAAGGTGACTGACTGGCCTCTTTCCACTTTACTCGCTGAAGATGTCATTTGTACCGAGAAACCTGTGTCAAAATACAAATATCAGTTGATATTTTAAATAAAAAGGAAGTAGAAAAAAAATAAAATAATAATAATCGCGTGACGTCATAAGTAATAATGGGTGAGGACTAAACAATGTAAGGGTCGGGTGAGGGTAACCCTCCCTAGTAGAGAGACAGAGGTTGTCCATCCCATTGTTAAAACTGTTCTACCATTACCTTTATAACCAGACGTTCCAGCTCTTTTCTTATAGACCACACAGAAATTGTGTTTTCTAACAGTAAATACAAAGTTTAAAATAATGCAGTAATTTCTTCATGTTAATGAACCTCCTGAACCACATTTTAACACTAAATTACGTTTTTTTTTAATATAATTAAAAAAAATAATAATAATAAAATCATTTGTAAGAACACAGACTTTTCTTCCTACGTTCTTTTTAAATATGACGTGAAATCTTTACATCGTTTCTAAAAATTGTTTTTTTCTTTTTCAGTTCCCTCCACCCAGTCTGTTCTTGTTCGGCGAATTACCGCGTACTGCACGGTCCAGTGAACACACGTGTGAGGTAAGTAGACTGAAAACTTACTTTGTGAGACAGGAATGCCTGTGACGTAACAGTCAAACAACAGGTTGCTATGGAAACAACTCGGCCACCCTACATAACCAATCTGAATTACTTCCTGTTTTACGATTTACAGCGAAATTATATTGGTATATATGCGTAGGTGTATAAGTGTGTGCTTGCGTGTATGTGTGTGGTTGTGTGTGTGGATGTGTGTGTGTATGGGTGTGTGTGTGTGAAACTGATCGAAGTAAATATAGTTACGTCTCAAAAGGCTCTATATTTTGGTTAATGCCCCAAAATATGGAGATGTATTTACTCATTGAATCTTGTCAATAATAAAGTGATTGCCCTGAATATCTATTTAAAATAATGAGAAACGTGTTTGCACAAATGCTGCACATACAGACATACATATCTTTGAGAATATGTATTATTTAGGTATATACTGTAACATACAATAATACTACAGATATGGCATAGAAAATCATATATCACAAACTTTAATATATAAAATAAACCAACACAAGAGTGACAGAAACACATTTATAGAACAAACTTATGTAAGTATAAACAAGCATACAACATAAATATACGTGTGTATGTGTACGTGCGCATGTTAGTGTGCATTTGTGTACAGACAGATTAAAACATAGAAACATTCAGAAGACAAAGACAGTGATATTTGAATCATATAAGAAATGTTAGAAATAGTCTTTATTTTCATATAAATTTTCATTCTTAAACTATGTCGTTATCTGGTAAATCAAACACTTACCTGAACAGTTAGTAAACATCGCTAAACAAAACAAAAACACGAGTGAAAACTTTCTGAAATCCATTGACCAAATCTCTGTAATCGTCAGATATTGTAAAATTATTTGCGGGGTGTTTTGATAGTGATCTGTGGTTTGACTGGTATGTCACAGACAGACGTTCTTGTTTGATTTGGATTTACGTTTTTGTCTCACTAAATAAGTTTTCAGTCTAGTTACCTAATAGGTGTGTTCACTGAACCGTGCAGTGCGCTGTATATCTCTGCTCAATAAATATAATATTTTTTTTTTTTTTTTTTTTGCAACAGCTATTATTATTATTATCGTCGTCGTCATCGTTATTTTACATTTATTTATTTTTCGAAACACGTATAATGTTGAAATATAACAACAACGTAACAACATGAAACCTTGACACTGTTTGTTACATATTTAATCTTCATTGCGTCAAAATGTTCACTAAGCTTTGACACAGCAGTATCGTGTTCCATCTTCTAAAACCCGACGTCGTCACGCGACAACAGCGCCATTTGAACCAGGAAGATATGACTCTTGTCATTTATAATGTTATTATCATTATCATAATCATCATCATCATCATTATTATTATTATTATTATTATTATTATTATTATTATTATTATTATTATTATTATTTTAATCTTTCATTAAAAAATCAGAAAAGACAACATTAACAAAGCTGCCAAGATTGAATTACTTAGGTCCTGACTGAGGTGTTGGTAGTTATGTATGAAAAACTATTCTGATTATTTTAGTTTTCGGAGCTGAAGTTACTTCCAAACAGAAACACAGACGTGGCCAAGAAAAGTGTTCACCTTTTCAACACAAGACGTTTTCAGTTTCATCTCGAGGTTACTGAATAAATTAATAAAATTTATAAGTTTTTCAAATCATTGTTGTGGAACGAAAGAAAGAAAAATAATAAAACTGATATTTATAACTACACGAAAAACAAACAATAAAACCACAACAATAAAATAATAAAACTGATATTTATAACTACAAGAAAAACAAACAATAAAACAACAACTATAAAATAATAAAATTAAATTAAATTAAATTAAAATTAAATTAATAAATAAAACATACATTTAATAATAATAATAATAATAATAATAAGCACAACGACGACGACGACAACAACAACGACAGCAATAATAATATGAATGATGATGATGATGACGATGAACTTGATAACGATAAAAACAGAATAAATTAATCAAATTAAATTAAAAAGCTAAATCAATTTGTATGAATAAATTTAATTTCAAACTTGTGAGTAATTAGAATGTCGTACATAATGTTTAATTACTGGAAAACAACAAATATGTTTTAAAATATTCTTATCAATAAATGAAAATGGGCTGATGACAATGAACACAGAAAACATGAAAACATCTTATATTAAAAATAGATTTTAATTCTATCACTGAAATAAAATAGTTTATCGTGTTGTTTGAACACTTTTTAGGAAAAAATACGATTAACTTATTTGTTAATTATTCTTTTGACAGTCTCATTATGACTGAATAAATTTTTTTTAAATTAAACAAATAAAATAAGAATGAAAATGGGCTGATTAACATTTAAAGATAACACAGGTAAAAATAATAAATTTCTATATAAAACATAACAATAATGAATGATGGTGATGATAAAATTAGTTTATTTAAATCGGTCAGTTTTCATTTATTGCCATAGCCGGAAGTTGACTTCTACTGGTCATGGCTCAGAGGGCTGTGCTTATTTTTGAACTCACGGGAGATAACTCTATTCTGCTATTTGGGGCACGAGCGCAGCCGGGAAGGCAAAGTTCAGCACAATTTTCTGTGTATCTTAACTGAAACTGAATTAAAAGAAAATGTTTACATGAAACATTAAAAAATGAATTCAGGATCAAAAGATGAAGTCACTGAGCGTCTTCTACCACAACGGGATTCTGCTGCAGAAAACGAATCGTTTCGTAAGTCCGTATATTACTAATATAGTATATTAATATGATAATTTAAAATATTTTATTTTGTTTTATTTTGTTTGGCAAGCTCCATGGCAAGCTCCAAATTTCAGTAAATAGATATTATTTTATTTTATTTTATGTTATTTTATTTAGTCGTTTATTATTATTATTATTATTATAATAGTTAATACTAATACAAAAACCACCGTTACTGCTGCTACTACTGTATTTTGAATATTACTATTATTAATTTATTGTGTATGTTGTTGTTGCTTCAGACTTAATCTATATTAGTTAATATCATTTAGATATCGGGGTTCTGAATGTGTTTAATATTTTCAATGGTACTGTTTCAGAGTTACCTCCCTGCATTTTAAAGCGACATGTTCTGACTTTGTGGGCATTCCTCGGTTTCTTCAACATCTACTGTCTGCGAGTCAATCTCAGTGTTGCGTTGGTTGCCATGGTGAACAACACCAGCCCAGCTAACAGCTCGGAGAACAGAGAATGTTTGGAAGCAAACCAGACAACTTCGTCAAAATCCTCAGTAATATGATTCATGTATAATACTCATATCTTCATCTACAAGACACACACACACACACACACACACACACACACACACACACACACACACACACACCCAACCACACACACACAGACATACACACATAACCACACACACACCTACAGACATACACACACAAACACACACACATACACAGACATACACACACACACACACATACACACACAAACACACATACACAGGCATACACACACAAACACACATACACATATACACAGACATACACACACACATACACACACACATACACATACATACATATACATACACATACACACACACAAACACCCATACATATATATATACATACACATGTTCAAACACACACATATGCAAATGCATACAACCACACACATATACAGACACAAAAAGTGATACTTGCAATTATTATTTAAACTTTCAGACAGGAGAGTTCCAGTGGGATCAGGAAACTCAGGGATGGATTCTGGGAGCATTTTTCTATGGTTACATCGTGACTCAGATACCTGGAGGTTACCTGGCTGCCAGGTTTGGGGGGAAGCGACTGTTTGGTTTTGGGGTTCTGTCCACCTCCCTCCTCACTCTTCTCACCCCCCTAGCTGCTAGGAGTGGTCATGTTTGGGTTCTTATTCTGCTTCGAGTTCTCGAAGGACTTGGAGAGGTGACTTCATATCTATTATTTAGTTTATTATTAATTGTTATGCTGTCTATTTTATTGTGTTATCTTATAAGATGGTTTGTTTATTTTTTAAATTTAATTTATATTAATTTAAAAAAAAAAAAAATTAATTTATTACTTATATATATTATTTTTGTTATTATTTTAGGTGGTGTTTTTTTTGTTTTTTTGTTTTATACAATTATCTTCTTTCTTTATCATTTATTTTTTATTTTATATTTATTTTTGTATTACTTTATTTTATATTTTATATTTATTTTTGTATTACTTTATTTTATATTTCACTTTACTTTATTACATTTGATTTTATTGTTTTACTTTACATTACATTATATTTTGTTATATTAAGTTACGTTACATTACGTTACATTATATTATATTATATTATATTAAATTATGTTACATTACATTTTATTTTATTTTGTTAATTTTGTTTTGTTTCGCAGGGTGTCACTTTTCCGTCGATGCATGCGATGTGGGGAAACTGGGCTCCTGTATGGGAGCGTACAAAACTTGCAGGTTTCGCTTACGCAGGTTTGTACAGGTTTGTACTTGTTCCTATAGGTTTTGTACAGGTTTTTATAGGTTCTGTACATGTTTATACAGGTTTTGCCTTGTTCATATAGGTTTGTATAGATTTATACATGTTTTTGTAGCTTTATGTAGATTTACATTGGTTTCTAAAGGTTTATATCTAGGTTTATACAGGATGAAATACATGTATACAGGTTTATGTAGGTTTATTTAGGTTTCTGTAGGCTTATATGACTAGTGAAAGATACGACATTCAACGATATCAAATAAAACACTTCTTTTGTTCTCATTGCTTACAAGTTTTTATTTTCAAAGTTTTTGACTTTACTCAGTCTACTCACATTTATACAGCATTACCCATGAAACATTTGCTTGTTCACAGAACAGTTTTATCTTTTATAATCTGTTTTAGATTTACAGATGTTGTTGTTACTGACAGAATATTTTCTCTTTCACAGAACGATTTTAAAAATTTCTGATTTCGTTATGATC
>CM022678.1:1954185-1966685 GCA_012295275.1 Chrysomallon squamiferum
GTATATATAACAATCAAAATAGTATACCTTTGTCTTTCAGTTAAAAAAATTAATACTTAATATCCATATATATATGCAATAAGTATATATAACAATCAAAATAATGTACCTTTGTCTTTCAAAAAATTAAAAATTTTAAAAATAACACACACAGAGACATGTACAAACATACAGACAGTATTACAAACACACACACAGTATTACAAACACATACACAAAATAAAACATCTTTGGAAACCAATGCACATAGGAATGTTTTTATATATTATTTTTGAATATATATTGTTGTTATTATCATTATCATTATTATTATTACCATCATTATCATTATTATTACTATTTTTATTATTATTATTATTATTATTATTATTATTATTATTATTATTATTATCATTATTATTATTATTATTATTATTATTATTATTATTATTATTATTATTATTATTATAAAGTTTAACATTCCACTCAGAATAAACAGGTTGTTTGTCTATATATATATATATATATATATATAGACAAACAACCTGTATATATATATATATATATATATATATATATATATTTTTATTTTTACACATAATTTTCCAGTTTTTCAAGGGTCCCGACCCTATAAACAATTACAGGGTTTATTTTTGAAACATGCTCAGTTTTTCACCAGACCCTAGTAAAAAATTTGCCAGTTTTTCAAGGGTCCAGACCCTAGTGAAACATATGCTCGATTTTCTGACAAATTTTGTAATAAATTATTTTTGCCAGTAAAATGAATTTGAAGAGTTATTTCCCTTCTTCTAACTTGGGTTATATTCTCTATTGTATTACCATTTATATAATATAACGTGAACATATTATTATTATTATTATTATTATTATTATTATTATTATAATTATCATTATTATTATTATTATCATTATTATTATTATTATTATTATTATTATTATCATTATTATTTATTATTATTATCATCATCATTATTATTATTATTATTATTATTATTATTATTATTATTATCATTATTATTATTATTATTATTAAAGTTATAATCGTCTTTATTATCATCATCATCATCTCGTTAACGTTTGTTATTTTTATTACTTTATTTCTTTCCCTCGTACAAACAAAACAGAACAGTTTCTAAAATACTGGATCCGCTCCTGATTTGTTAACAGACTGAGTCTGACGTATTTTGAATTCTACAAAACGTATTAACAAGCTGTTTACTCATTCCTTATACCGCAGACCGCATCCGTATTATCTCGTCTAATGTTGACAGTACCTGATTACGTATCCCGCTTACCGCGTGCGTGTCTGCGGAAACTGGCTTTGTGTTGTTTAGGGTACGGAAAGGCTGCGGGCGTATTTCTGTTTTCACTTTTCCACTCCTGTTCAGTTATAACGGAAATGTAATTGACGATAACTTGAGATCTCAGAATATTTCCGCTTCCAAACTGCGTAGAGAAAAAAAACCTAATTTCTTTACGAGCTATTTATAGACGAAAAGATTTAAAACGTAATAGTAGTTTGTTTTAGAGTGATAGTTTTTTATTTATTTAAATTTTATATAAGAATTGTTTATATATATTTATGTATATCTATCTATCCATCTTTCTGTCTATCCTATATCTATCTATACTATATATACCTATCTATGTATATATATATATATATATATATATATATATATATATATATATATATATATATATATCGTATTATGTTACTCGGTTTGATGAAATACAATATAAAATAATATAATATATTTAATATATTGCAATAAAGTACAGTACATTGTTAAAACGTAATGTTACTTAATACAATGTAATTTAATATGATACTCAATATAATCGGTAATATGATACACTATAATACGTGATATGTAATACAAAGAAACATCTCTCTCTCTCTCACACACACGCACACGCATTCACCTACCTACCTTCAGAAGAGTATAAATACATTACACACACACACACACACACACACGCGCGCGTAGAGAAAATAAATCATAACTCAGGACACAACTTTGATACATCTGCTTCAACCAAATCAAAGCGAGCAGCAGATAAAACTTTGATTAAAAACAAAAGTCGATGCAGCAGAAACGCGACTACCTCCACACCTGTTACAAGATCACTACGTCACACACACGCACACGCACAGCGTGACTGCAGGCGAGGTGTGTAGAGGTGAGAGATCGCGACTGAGGTTTCTGGGATACGAGAGAGTGAGATGAAGACGTCGTTGTTCTGTGACGGGGACACCGAGGAAGAGCTACGTCTGCTCAGATCTGAGAAGGTTGGAGACAGTTCGAGTAAGCGAGGTTTGACTTTTTTTGTTTCTTTGTGAGTTTTGTCAGTTGGCGAGAAGATACACCTGCATAGATATGTGAACACGCACGACATAAACAGACAGGTATGTCCCATATACTGATAGTAATTGGAAACGCATCTGTCTAAAAACACTTGAATATAAACACACACACAAACATACACACTTAAACACAGGCACACACCGATACATACATAGAAATATACAGATTCGTACATATATACATATATATATATATATATATATATATACACACAAACATGCATACATGTACACATCTAGAGAGATACAGATCTATATATATATATATAGATCTGTATCTTATTGTGTTATATATTATATTATATAGATAGACAGATGGCTAGATACACACATAAACATATATATAAAGAGAGAGAGAGAGAGAGAGAGAGAGAGAGAGAGAGTGAGTGTTATTTTTGTTTGCTAGTTGATATTATTTTTACAACGTGGCTTAGGCTGAGTCTCGTCTTCCCCTTAGTCCATCCTGGATCCGCTCCTGATGGATTAACAAAACAGTGAACGCAGAACTGTGACTGCGATATCACAGACACGTAAAATATCCAGGGTCTGTTCAAATATAGAGGGTGTGGGGGTCGTTACATTGAACCGTAAACATTACATTGAGAGCCAAACCTGTAAACACATACAGTCAGACTTAGATACAGATATTACTACCGTATATACTTGTGTACAAGGCGACCTTATTTTAAGACCAAAAATTGCGTCATTTTAGGTATTACTTGTGTATAAGTCGACTGTAGATTCCAGGCACCGTCACTATTTTTAGACCAGTGTGACAGTGCCATGAAGGCCTACATTGTACGCCTACTGTAACATAACTTGCACGAGCTGTAACTTGCACGAACATACCATAATAACGTAAATGCATGTATTACACGAGCTATAACCTAAATGTATCATAAATAGTATCTCTTTAATGTAATAGGTCTAACATGGAGACCTAACTTACCGTTATATTTAGCCGTTCTATGATTTACAAAATTTGTCGGTAGTGGATATTAATAACGATTGCAATATTATTTCACCAAATTCTTTACAATTAAACAAGTGAGTTTTGTTTATGAAATTAGGACCGATATTTAGTGCAATTTGGCAGAGAAGTCTTCATTCCTAGATCATTGCAAGTCGCCGAAAGGCATAACGCCGTACTGACGGTTTTCTCGCTTTAAAATGTATTTTTATGTCATTAAACGGAAGAATATCATGTTTTACATTCATATTTGGTTTTGTTATTTAATTTTTCAAAATGTTTTATACGATAAATTTATATTTTTGATAAGCTGAAAGACCGCGATTATTTTAGATGCATCCCGTAGCAAAAAATAGTCAAAATGGCGACTCTTCAGCAACAGCTACAAAAGCATTACCTATGTATAAGTCGACCCCCAAAATATTACCTTAATATAAGACTCCCAAAAATTCGACTTATACACAAGTATATATGGTAATTACTGTTTATTTGTATGTGGCGCATGAACCTTTGTTTTTCGTAATACGTGATGCATAAAGAGTGTTTGTTTGTGTATATGTGTGTATGCGTGTGGGTATGTGTGTATGTGTGTGTGCGTGCGTACAAAGAAACAAATATCTCTCTCACGCACACACAAACATTTACCTGCTTACTTCTGAAATGTATAAATATTAGTTCAATCACCACAAATTTTATTATTATTATTTATTATTATTATTATTTTTTTTTTTTTTTTTTTTTTTTTTAGTCATTAATCGCTTGTTTTAACTCGTCGATTAATCTGCTCAAAGAGACCCCCAGCAGAGCTCTAGGCTGTGTCTCGCTGGGACGATGCGCTGCTAACTGTTTCTTCTTCCTCTGCTACGCGAGTTCCCGCTATTTCTTAAACAAACGCATCACGTCTGTGACCGCGATACAGTCGAACCAGATTTAACAGTTTTCAGTTATAATCACCTGTACGCTTTGATAATAATAATAATAATAATAATAATAATAATAATAATAATAACGGCGCAACTCTTATTATTAAGCTAATAAATAAAAATGTAGTAGTAATAGTAACAATTGTAGTGGTAGTGGTTGCAGTAGTAGCAGCAGTAGAAATGAGATTTACTATTAGTGTTGCCGTTAGTGTTGCTGACGTAAAAGCGGTTGTAATCTTTATTTTACTGATATGTCGTTATAAACGGGTCACCTGTAGACGTCAAACTGTTCACAAATTTTAAAACAGAGAAATAAAAAAAATCAAGTCATCGCTGCTGTCGTTCTGTAAGTTTAAGTTTATGTTAGTTTGACGTGTTTCCGAAAGTCTCCTGTCTTCGTCTTTTCTTGCTGAAAATGAAACTTGAAACACGACCTGTTTTGTACACAGCTTTACTTAGTGACAACAGAGACTGCAAAACATGGGGTAAGGTTTCCTTTGGTACTACTACTACTACTACTACTACTGTACTACTACTACTACTACTACTACTACTACTACTGTATTGTACACAGCTTTACTTAGTGACAACAGAGACTGCAAAACATGGGGTAAGGTTTCCTTTGGTACTACTACTACTACTACTACTACTGTACTACTACTACTACTACTACTACTACTACTACTACTGTATTGTACACAGCTTTACTTAGTGACAACAGAGACTGCAAAACATGGGGTAAGGTTTCCTTTGGTACTACTACTACTACTACTACTACTACTACTACTACTACTACTACTACTACTACTACTACTACTACTACTGTTTTGTACACAGCTTTACTTAGTGACAACAGAGACTGCAAAACATGGGGTAAGGTTTCCTTTGGTACTACTACTACTACTACTACTACTGTACTACTACTACTACTACTACTACTACTACTACTACTACTGTATTGTACACAGCTTTACTTAGTGACAACAGAGACTGCAAAACATGGGGTAAGGTTTCCTTTGGTACTACTACTACTACTACTACTACTACTACTACTGTACTACTACTACTACTACTACTACTACTGTATTGTACACAGCTTTACTTAGTGACAACAGAGACTGCAAAACATGGGGTACTACTCCTTTGGTGTACTACTACTACTACTACTACTACTACTACTACTACTACTACTACTACTACTACTATACTACTTATACTACTACTACTACCACTACTATACTACTACTACTACTACTACTACTATACTACTACTACTACTACCACTACAACTACTACTACCACTACTATACTACTACTACTGTACTACTACTTACTATACTACTACTACTACTACTATACTACTACAACTACTACTTATACTATTACTACTACCACTGCTAAACTACTACTACTGTACTACTACTACTACTACTACAACTGCTACTTATACTACTACTAATAATACTATACTACTAATAATAATACTACTACTACTACTTATACTACTACTACTACTACTACCATTACTACTACTTCTACAGCAACTACAACTACTATTACAACTACTACTACTACTACAAATATTACAGCTACTACTGAAACTACTACTAAAACTACTACGTCTGTTATTAGTGCAAGTACTAGTACTCCTACATATGCTATCACTGCCACTACTACTACTGTAACAACAACAACAACTATTACTACTACTACCATCGTCACTGTACTTCTGTTATTACTACTAATACTACCACTATTACTACTATTGTTGCTACTACTACGTCTACTACTACCATCACCACGTCTGCTACTATTTCTGTTGGTAGTATTACTCGACTACAACTATTAATTTTATTATCATCATCAGAGAGAGAGAGAGAGAGAGAGAGAGAGAGAGAGAGAGAGAGTTAAATATCGAGATTCTATATCAACCATTTAACAGTCATTTCATAAGCTGACGTTGCAGTATTCTATATCAACCATTTAACAGTCATTTCATAAGCTGACGTTGCAGTTACTGTTTTAACACGTCGGTGCAAACAAGACACAATATTCATAAACACACTTACATAAGTATACATACATTTACTAATACAAGACCATGGTCACATATCCACACTCTAAACACATTATTACAACCCTCTCTCTCTCTCTCTCTCTCTCTCTCTCTCTCTCTCTCTCTCTCTCTCTCTCTCTGTGTGTGTGTGTGTGTGTCTCTCTGTCTCTCTCACTCTCTGTCTCTCTATCTCTGTCTGTCTCTCTCTCTGTCTCTCTCTCTGTCTGTCTGTCTCTCTCTGTCTCTGTCTCTCTATCTCTCTCTGTCTGTCTCTCCCTGTCTCTCTCTGTCTCTCTCTTTCTCTCTCTGTCTCTGTTTCTCTCTCTGTCTCTCTCTGTCTCTCTCTGTCTCTGTCTCTCTCTTTCTCTGTCTCTGTCTCTCTCTCTATCTCTCTGTCTCTCTTCTCTCTCTATGTCTCTCGCTGTCTCTCTTTCTCTCTCTCTATTTCTGTCTCTCTCTGTCTCTCTCTCTTTCTGTCTCTGTCTCTCTCTCTTTCTCTCTGTCTCTGTCTCTCTCTCTCTCTCTCTCTCTCTCTGTCTCTCTGACACAGACACACACAAACGTACATGCACTCACATAAGACTAACGCTTTATAAGCTGTTAATACTCTAAATAAAAACTCTTGTCGAGCTAAGATTTGTCAGAGGTCAAGTAGCTAATGAGGTCAAGTTCAGATTGCATCTAGGTCACGGATTCGTCAGATTCTGTAACCTGAGGGAAACAATGGTTTGATAAGCGAAAGATTCGTTACATTTCAAGCAAGCTGGAAGTGTACGTTTTTGATAATATTCAAAAAACAAAACAACAACAAAAACAAACAAACATAAAATGCAGATGTATTTAATGAAAAGAGCTTCAAATAATAATAGTATGTATTTCTCTCTGACATGCATATTATGTGCATATTATGCTTTTATTCGTGTGTTTGTATGTATGTAGGTACGTGTGAATGTATGTATGTATACGTATGTGTGTATATATGTGTATATATATATATATATATTATATATTATAGACATGTACATGTGTATATATATGTATATATGGATGAATATATATATTATGTGTATGTGTGTATGTATGAAAGTATGTATGTATTTAATTAATACATAATAATGTACGTATGTATGCATGTGTATGTGTGTACATGTATGTATTATTATATTAATGTTTATGCGTCTTTGATGTGTATCTGTAGGTGTGTATATCTGCGCGTGTGTGTGTGTGTGTGTGTGTATTAATGGTGTATGTATTTATCAAATACTTATTCTAAACGACTGCTCCCTTCTCCCCGCCATTTTGAAAAACAAACTATAAAAATTAAACTCGTCTGCGGTGTTACGTCATTCGCTGTTCACTTCTGGAAGGAGCCGGCAGCGCGGATGTGAACGTGATCGAGTCAGACGAGCTGAGACCAGACACATGTGTAATTAGTTCTCCAGCCGTAAGTTTCACTGACTCACAGCTTTATTTACTAGACGTGAAGTTTGTGTACGTTTCAATCTGTAGTCTCTCTCTCTCTCTCTCTCTCTCTCTCTCTCTCTCTCTCTCTCTCTCTCTCTCTCTCTCTCTCTCTCTCTCTCTCTCTTGTCACTGTGTCTGTGTCTGCTTGTCAGCGATAGTGGTAATTTGTGTCTTTACATTTTAAGATGCGACATAATTACAGTGTATAAACAGTGTTTTGTATACACGCTTATATTTAAACGCTTATACGTTACTTGTGTGTGTATGTGTCTGTCTGTTTGTCTGAGTATGTGTTGTTATATATCCTGTATATGTGTGTGTGGACATTCGTATTTGTCTTTCTAGCATTATCGTCAAATAATTTTACTTGAACACAGAAACAAACAAACAAAAGTAAACACGAAATTAAACGAGTAACTGAGTAAAAATACAACACAAAATGAACAAAAGACAGAAACACCGACTCCAAACAGAAAAACAAACAATTTCCTGTCAGAGTGCTGCTGACACGTTCAGTGTCTTTGTGCGAAAATAATAATAATATAATAATAATAACAATAATAACAATAATAATAGTAATAATAATAATAATAACAACAGCAAAAAATAAAATATCAAGAATAATAATTATAATTATAATGATAATAATGATGATTATCATACTGACCATTATTTATTTATTTTCTTCCTCTCTTTCTTTCTTTCTTTTCTTTTTATTTATATTACTTAACTGTTTTTCGCCTACAGCACAGGAAACTTTGATATCTAACTTTAATACTTACTGTTATTAAATTATAAAAATATAATTTTATTTTCTCTTTGTTTTCAGCTACGAAATGGGGAAGATATATATGGAATTGGCCTCAAGGTACTTCATTCTTATTACTACTACTACTACTACTACTACCACCACGACGGCTACTACTATTACTATTACTACGATGACGACTATTACTGCTACTGTTACTACTACAACCACAATTGCTACTGTTATTATTACTACAGCTATATAGCTACTGCTACTACTACCACTATTACTATTTTTACTACTACTACTACTGCTACTACTATTGCTGCTACTACTACTACTAATATTACCACTTCTGTAATTCTGTCAAGTGCATGCACTTTAATGTCACATAAAAAAATCTGACGACATTAAGAAATGTGTTGCGTCATCGTTACTATGACAACGTGATTAATAAATATAATTATAAAACGTGACTTTAAGACGTCCCGCGAGCTTGTTTTTTTTTTTTTTTTTTTTTTTTGTTTGATTTTTCTTTTTAAGATTTAATAAAACTGATTAGGTGACTTTTATCAAGTTTAGATAATTTGACATTAAGGTGCTTCGACCCTAGAAAATGTCCCAAATTATTTGAAATCTTTTATTTATTTATTTATTTATTTATTTAATTTATGTTGTTTTGTTGTTGTTTTAAAAAATTTTTTACATCTCACCTTTATCTGTCCTTGTCGCTACAGGATGCACTAAAAATAGAATCAAAATCTTTATTTCCGTGTCATAACGTGTTAGTAATTATTTTAGTAGGTATAGTGTATGTACTTAGGACCGACAGACAAACTGACAGACGGACAAACATATAGAGAGACAGGCAAAAAGACAAATAAATAAATAAACACACATAGACAGATAGACAGAGATATAGACGGATATATTGAAATGGATGAATGAATGGAAGAATGCAAAAATACACCGGACAGATAGAGAGATAAGAGGAAAGGAAAGGAGGTATACACAGGAAGAGAGAGAGACAGTGAGAGATGAAAAGAGGAAGCTAAAGTGGAATGAACGGAACATAGAGAAAGAGAAAGAAAGACGGGAAGAAGGAAGATAGTAAAATAGTTAATCTCTCTCTTTCTCTCTCAGTCTCTCTCTCTCTTTCTCTCTTTCTCTCTCTTTCTGTCTCTGTCTCTCTCTCTCTCTTTCTCTCTCTCTCTCTCTCTCTCTCTCTCTCTCTCTCTCTCTCTCTCTCTCTCTCTCTCTCTCTCTCTGTCTCTCTCTCTCTCTCTCTCTCTCTCTCTCTCTCTCTCTCTCTCTCTCTCTCTCTCTCTCTCTCTCTCTCTCTCTCTCTCTCTCTCTCTCTCTCTCTCTCTCTCTCTCTCTCTCTCTCTCTCTCTCTCTCTCTCTCTCTCTCTCTCTCTCTCTCTCTCTCTCTCTCTCTCTCTCTCTCTCTCTCTCTCTCTCTCTCTCTCTCTCTCTCTCTCTCTCTCTCTCTCTCTCTCTCTCTCTCTCTCAATCTCTCTCTCTCTCTCTCTCTCTCTCTCAATCTCTCTCTCTCTCTCTCTCTCTCTCTCTCTCTCTCTCTCTCTCTCTCTCTCTCTCTCTCTCTCTCTCTCTCTCTCTCTCTCTCTCTCTCTCTCTCTCTCTCTCTCTCTCTCTCTCTTTATATATTCTCTTGCAGGGATGTGTAACTGTTTACAAATCTTGTTCTATCTCTCTCTCTCTCTCTCTCTCTCTCTCTCTCTCTCTCTCTCTCTCTCTCTCTCTCTCTCTCTCTCTCTCTCTCTCTCTCTCTCTCTCTCTCTCTCTCTCTCTATATTTATATATATTCTATTGCAGGGGATGTGTAACTGTTTACAAGCCAGACATGCATTATATCTCTCTCTCTCTCTCTCTCTCTCTCTCTCTCTCTCTCTCTCTCTCTCTCTCTCTCTCTCTCTCTCTCTCTCTCTCTCTCTCTCTCTCTCTCTCTCTCTCTGTGTATATTTATATATATTCTATTGCAGGGATGTGTAACTGTTTACAAATTCAGACATGCATTCTATCTCTCTCTCTCTCTCTCTCTCTCTCTCTCTCTCTCTCTCTCTCTCTCTCTCTCTCTCTCTCTCTCTCTCTCTCTCTGTATATTTTATATATATTCTATTGCAGGGATGTGTAACTGTTTACAAATGAGACATGCATTCTATCTCTCTCTCTCTCTCTCTCTCTCTCTCTCTCTCTCTCTCTCTCTCTCTCTCTCTCTCTCTCTCTCTCTCTCTCTCTCTGTGTATATTTATATATATTCTATTGCAGGGATGTGTAACTGTTTACAAGCCAGACATGCATTCTATCTCTCTCTCTCTCTCTCTCTCTCTCTCTCTCTCTCTCTCTCTCTCTCTCTCTCTCTCTCTCTCTCTCTCTCTCTGTGTATATTTATATATATTCTATTGCAGGGATGTGTAACTGTTTACAAGCCAGACATGCACTAGCGATCTGGGCTTTTTTTGGAATTGTCAACCTGTTTGCACAGCGCGTGGATCTCAGCGTCACTTTGGTTGCCATGGTGAACGGTTCCTTAAATATAGAAAATGAAACTACGTCATCGTCAGTAAATATCCATTTTATTATATTTTCATTTTAATTTTAGTTTTAATTGTAATAGAAGTAGTAGTGCTGGAAATAGCAGTTGTAATGTAGTATAATAGAAGTAGTCATATAGTAGTAGTAGTAGTAGTAGTAGAAATAGAAATAGTAGTAGTTATCATAGTAGCTGTAAAACAGTATTTTTATTTAGTAGCAGAATTTGTTTTAATTAGTACTAATACTGTTACAGTCCAGTAGTATTAGTAGTAGTAATAAAAAAAAACAGATTTTTGTTTAGCTAATGCTAGTTTTAGGTGTTGTGTTGTTTTTTTTTCAGATGTTTGCTAATGCTAATAGTTTTAGTAGTAGTTGTGTAATAGTTGTTTTTCAGATGTTTGCTAATGCTAGTTTTAGGTGTTGAATACAAACAGATTTTTATTTATTTATTTGTTTTAATTTAATATTTGTGCTGTTTGTTTTTCAGATGTTTGCTAATGCTAGTTTTAGGTGTTGTGTTGTTTGTTTTTCAGATGTTTGCTAATGCTAGTTTTAGGTGTTGTGTTGTTTGTTTTTCAGATGTTTGCTAATGCTAGTTTTAGGTGTTGTGTTGTTTGTTTTTCAAATGTTTGCTAATGCTAGTTTTAGGTGTTGTGTTGTTTGTTTTTCAGATGTTTGCTAATGCTAGTTTTAGGTGGGGTGAGAAGACGCAGGGGGTGATTCTTGGGGCGTTTTTCTGTGGCTACTCTCTCACCCAGATCCCTGGGGGGTGGCTCGCGGAAATAGTGGGAGGAAAGAAACTGCTCGGACTGGGAATAATGTTTACGTCACTGTTAACCATGGCAACGCCCTTCGCAGCCTGCTTCAGCGTGTACGCTCTCATTGCCATAAGAGTGTTAGAAGGCGCGGCTCAGGTATTACGTCACTTCCGTTTTATTTTGTTTATTTTTTATTGTATTTTCTTTTCTTTGTTTTGTTTTGTTTATTCATTTATTCTAATATTGTTGTTATTATTATTATTATTATTATTGTTATTGTTATTGTTATTGTTATTATTATTTCTTTCTCTTTTTTTCTTCTACAGTACACTTAATTATTTTATTATTGTTATTTAGTTTGCGTGTGTGTGTGTGTGTGACTGAGTGTATGTGTATGTACGTGGATGTGTTAGGGAGTGTGTGTTCGTGTGTGTGTGTGTGTGTGTTTTTGTGTGTGCGAGTGTGTGTGTGTATGTATGTGTACATGTGTGAGTGTGTTTTTATCTTAGTGTTATAATGAACACTACACACTACTACTACACAGTGTTACGTTACGTTGTGTGAGGGTCTGGCGTTCCCGTCGACTGCAGTTACGTTGCAGGGTCTGGCGTTCCCGTCGATGCAGTCGATGTGGAGCAAGTGGGCGCCGGTGTGGGA
>CM022678.1:1984185-2011685 GCA_012295275.1 Chrysomallon squamiferum
CACGCGGTCTCTGCGTGGTAAACGAGGCTAGAACAATACCAGGGCTTAACAATGTCCATTGTGAGCTGCGAAATTTGTGCTGAGTCATTTACCGAGATAAACATCAGTGATTTTTTTTTTTTTTTTTTTTTTAAATTTATTGTTATTATTATTATTATTTTTTTTTTTTTAATTTGTATATAGGTTATAGCAGAAGCGCTACATTGAAGATTTGTCATTTGTGGAAGTAATAAAATTACAATTCTATCTTACCTACCTTAAAATAATAAATAAATAAATAAATAAATAAATAAATAAATAAATAAATGTATGATGTAGCAAAACCCTTTTTTAAAATAATTTTATTTATTTATTTATTTTATTTTATTTTATTTTATTTTATTTTATTTTATTTTATTTCACTTAATTTTAATTTTATTTATTCGTTTATTATATATCTCTTTTTTGTTTATTTCTTATTTCTTAAAACTTAATTCTAGTATTCGAATTTACAAAACAGAAATAAAATAAATAAAAAAATATAAAAAATAAAATAAAATAAATAAATGAAATAAAATATTATTCTATTAAATTAAATAAACAAACAAACAAACAAACAAACAAACAAACAAACAAATAAATAAATAAATAAATAAATAAATAAATAAAGTCACTTAAAAGGAAACGTCATGAAAACACTTTTTTTCAGTAATAGTCGGGGATTTCCGTCAGCTTACCGAACAAATCCGAGCACTAAATACGTAATTAGTAACTTATGAGAGATTAGCAGTAATCTGTTTACTTAGGCTTTGTTTGAAAACCAACCAAGCAATCTACGACTTATGTACTTTTCTCAATTCCACACTTTAAGTCTTTTTGCAGAAAGAACAATAAAACTGTTTTACCTGCAGTCCCAGATTATCTTATATCAATATTTTAACAGAATAGAGTCAGACAGAGAGAGAGAGAGAGAGAGAGAGAGAGAGAGAGAGAGAGAGAGAGAGAGAGAGAGAGAGAGAGAGAGAGAGAGAGAGAGAGATTTGATAGACAGAAAGAGACAGAGAACAGAGAAGAGAGAGACGGAACAGAGATTTGATAGACAGAGAGAGAACAGAAGGACAGATAGAGAAAGACCGAGAGAGAGAGAGAGGAGAGGGATATTTGGATAGACAGAGAGAACAGAAGGACAGATAGAGAAAGACAGAGAGAGAGGAGAGAGAGAGAGAGAGAGAGAGAGAGAGAGAGAGAGAGAGAGAGAGAGAGAGAGAGAGAGAGAGAGAGAGAGAGAGAGAGAGAGAGAGACGGAACAGATATTTGGATAGACAGAAAGAGACAGAGAGAACAGAAGGACAGAAAGAGAAAGACAGAGAGAGAGGGAGAGAGAGAGAGAGAGAGAGAGAGAGAGAGAGAGAGAGAGAGAGAGAGAGAGAGAGAGAGAGAGAGAGAGAGAGAGAGAGAGAGAGAGAGAGAAAGTACAATTTACCTTCAGTTGTTTCAGAACTCAACAAAAACAGTCAGAGAGAAACGAAATTTGATCAGCTGCTGATTTCTCTTTCAGCAAACGATTCTTTTAAAGTCTGCTGGTGTAAAAATTGTTTTGTTGTAGAAAACACAACGTCACTTTTTAACTCGCAGTCCCTCATTATTTTACATCTTTCTTTCTTTTTCTTCATTTTTTTTGTTTTTTCATCCACAAGTTTTTATTTTTTTATTTGTTATAAAACTGTGGTATATAACTTGTAGTTAATAACTGCTGATACAAAAATGTATATGGGCATGATTGAATGTGTGTGTGTGTACGTGTGTGAGTGTCTTTATATATATATATATTTGTATTATTTTGTAAGTATGTACATATACTCATACACAAATAAACGTGTGCAGATATACATGTGCGTCTATTTATGAGTGTATGTGTGTGTTATATATATAGACACATATATATGCATGTATGTATATATTTATACGTACGTATGTACGTAATGCACGTATATATATATATATGTATCTACGTATTACACACGTGAATAATTTGCGATTTGGAATTATTCAAAGTCAGACACTGTTAGTAAGAGAAAGAAGATTTAAGAGCTGATTTGAGTGTAACGCTGTGTGTAATTCTGTAAGTCTGTAGCGTGCTGCTGTCGACCTCTGTGAGCGGGTTTCTCACCCTGACCTCAAATCTGCCAACCCGGACTGGGAAAAAAACGTGGCTTCTTGCCAGCGTCATTGCTATTCCACGCACACACACACACACACAGACACACACACACACACACACACACACACACACACACACACACATACACACACACACACACACACACACACACACACACACACACACACACACACACACACACATACACACACACACACACACACACACACACACACACACACACACACACACACACACACACACACACACACACACACACACACACACACACACACACACACACACACACACACACACACACACACACACACACACACACACACACACACACACACACACACACACACACACACACACACACACACACACACACACACATACACACACACACACACACACACACACACACACACACACACACACACACACACACACACACACACACACACACACACACACACACACACACACACACACACACACACACACACACACACACACACACAGACACACACACACACACACACACACACACACACACACACACACACACACACAGACACACACACACACACACACACACACACACACACACACACACACACACACACACACACACACACACACACACACACACACACACACACACACACACACACACACACACACACACACACACACACACACACACACACACACACACACACACACACACACACACACACACACACACACACACACACACACACACACACACACACACACACACACACACACACACACACACACACACACACACACACACACACACACACACACACACACACACACACACACACACACACACACACACACACACACACACACACACACATACACACACACACACACACACACACACACACACACACACACACACACACAGACACACACACACACACACACACACACACACACACACACACACACACACACACACACACACACACACACACACACACACACACACACACACACACACATACATACGCATGAAATAATACTTTTTTTTTCGTTTCTGAATAAGTTGATTTTTTTCATAAGGTAAGTATGTCGACAGGAAAATGTATGATTTTTTTTTTTTCCCGTTTTCTTATATATATATATATATATATATATTTATCCACTTGTGTGGGTACACTGTAGGTGGTTTGACCTCTAAGTGGGTTCAGTAATTTGAACAGTTCGCGGATATTTTATTAGTGTGACAAAGGAAAAAGAAAAAGATGACTTCGGCGTACTTGTAGAGCTAAGTAATTAACTCGTGTTTGAAACTAGTTACCAAAGATGAAAAATAAAACGTTAAACGATATAATTATATTCATAGAGACATAAACAGATATACAAATACACACAAACACATTCAAATACATACATGTAGAGACAGACATACAGACACACATATACACATGCACATACATATATAAATGCACAGATATATACGTGCACACGTATATATATATATATATATATATATATATATATACACACACACACACAAACACACACACAACACTCACATACAACAGTGAAATCAATCAATATTTGCGATAATCCAGATTAACAACCGTTTTAACAATACAAAAATAAAATAAAGTAAATAAAAATAAAAGAACAAAGTGAATCGCCAGAGCGGACTACTGCTACTGCTGCAAACATTGTTTAACGCGATTTGTCACTGTTGTCATGGAAACCACGTGCGTGCAGTAAGTGCGGGTTTACAGAGCAAACAAAGACGTGTGCACGGTTCACGGTTCACGGTTCACGGTTCACGGTTCACGGTTCACTGTTCCTCAGGCTCTGGGTTCGACTGCCCGAAATGGACTCTATAAATATTTTACTGTAGTTTTATGTATAACACAGTCGTATACAGATAGATATATTCAAACAAAACACACACACAGACACACATACACACATACACAAACATACACACACACAGACATACACACATACACACACATACACATACACACACACATACACATACATACATACACATACACATACACACACATACATACATATACACACACACACATACACACACATACACACACACATACACACACAACAACAAACACATTCACACACATATGACTCACATGACAAACATATACATACATTTTATATATATATAGTCATATACACACATATACACATACATATATATATATATAGTCATATATACACATATACACACACAGACTTATATATATATAGTCATATACACAAACATAACAACAAACATACACACTTATATATATAGTCATATACACACATATACACATACTTTTATGTATATTATGTCATATACACACATATATACATGAACATGAACATATACACATACACACACTTTTCACATACTTATCCATATGCATGTTACAGATAGGTAAGTGTAACAAATCAGTTACATCTGTCTTAGTCCACTTTTGTCTTCGAAAAGAAAATTAATTAATTAATTAAACACACAAACACGCACACATACACGCACACACACACACACACAAGAAAGAAACGTAAACGAGACAAAACATAAATGATTAAAGAGCTAAGAATTAAAAAGAAATTGATTTTCGACAGCAGGATGTGACTGCGAAGAGAACGCGCTCTGTTTAACGACATACAGTCACGCAATTCGTAGTCAGAACGTCTTTGTTGTTAAGACAAAAGTCAGAATACAAAATGACAGAACGCAATGTGCACGAGTGTGGAAACAAGGGTGTCCGTAAGACAGAAATAATAAATACTGTTAGTCGAGTTGTCATTGTGAACAAAAATGTATATTGTATATATCGATATGTGTGGTGTAATGTTTATATATGTATGTGTGTATATGTAAGTTTGTGTGTGTGTGTGTGTGTGTGTGTGTGTGTGTGTGTGTGTTTGTGTGTGTGTAATACACATATATATATATATATATATATATATATATATATATATATATATATATATTGTCATAACTCAATGTTTGTCAGTGTCTGTATATGTTTGCATGTGTGTGTGTATGTATGTTTGTTTTAATGTACACACACACACACACATGTATATATATTTTTTTCACGTATGTATTTGTGAGTGTGTGTATATATGTATGTGTGTATGTGTGTTTTACTTATGTTCGTTCTTACTTATGTGTATATGCATGTTTGTAGGTAGGTACGTATGTACGTAAATATCTATTTACACATCTATTTATTAGGTTTGTATGTTTGTTTGTAAATTCCGATCTGAATATAAAAGTTTATGAATATAAATAAATAACTTACGTAACTCGTATCTAACTTTATAAGTGAACGAAACGACATCGTGTAGTAAATATTACAGAATACTTCAGAACCTGTTCTCGTGTGTACCCTTATTTCGATCGGAGTATAATCACACAAAACATAAATCACATAGATCACAAAACAAGATCGCAAAGAATTCACAGAATGTTAGACACGCTGACCGATTTGTCGTTCATAAAAAAAGTTGTTCGAGTATTTAATTAACTCTGTGTGTTTGTGTGTGTTGAGTTATGTGTACGTATATGTGTGTGTGTGTCTGTATGTGTGTATATATATATATTTATATAAGCTGTGAATTCTTAATGCAATGTGTGTCTGTCTGTCTGTCACTGAATGATTTATTTTCAGTAAGAAGCATGTGGTAGCTTTATGAATGTTTACTCGAAAAAGTTGAGAACTGATGTTGCAAAATTAAGAACCTAATAATAAAAAAATAATAATAAAAAAAATTAATAAATAAATATATAAATAAATAAATAAATATTTAAATAAATAAATATTCGTACTAAATACTATTATTAATTAGAAGTAAATTAATGTAATATCAGAAACAAATATATTTCTAAATTTCTCTGAGGACAAATATATATATAAATGTATATGTAATATATAAAATGTATTTTTATGCGTATATTTATGTGTGTATGTGCATATACTTATATATATATATATATATACTTGTGTGTAAATGTATGTATGAACATATTTTATATTTTCTTGAGTAATTAACACACTGATATATAATAACAGAAGCAGAAATCAACCACATCAAGAATTTTGTGCTAAAACCAGTAGAAAACAAAGATAACTGACAATTTAGTTTTAGTGTTTATTGTAGGAAAATAGTATTAACAATAAATAAACAACGGTAAATAAATAAATAAATAAATAATAAACAAATAAACGAAAAGATAAAGAGATTTATAAATAAATAAGTAAATAATAAAATAAATAAATACTTAAATAAAAATTTATTTAATTAATAAAAAAAATAAAAAAAAAAAAAAAAAATAATAACATAAAATAAAATAAAATAAAATAAAACTAAATAAATAAATTATCAACATTCACTCTTAATTTAGAGCGGTCCATTTATTATTTATAAATATATAAATAAATAAATAAATATTCATGTAAATATTAATTTAACATCATCATACACTTTAATAGTTTCCTTTCTCGAGTAACTAGTTCATAATTTCACTTTCTTGTACGCTAAATAACAGAATATGTACAAACCTAGGGAAAACTAAGTTCCTTATTTATAAGGAAAAATAATAACTAAATAAATAAATAAACAAATAAATAAATAAATAAACAAACAAATAAGTAAATAAATAAATATGTAAGTAAATAAATATAAAAATAAATAAATAATAAATAAATAAGCAAATAAACAAATAAATAAATAAATATGTAAATAAATATATAAATAAATAAACAATTAAATAAATAAATAAACAAACAAATAAATAAATAATTAAATAAATAAATAAACAAATAAATATGTAAGTAAGTAAGTAAATAAATAAATAAATATGTAGGTAAGTAAATAAATAAATAAATAAATAAATAAAAATTAAAAAATAAATAAATTAAAAAAAAAAATAATAAAATAAAAATAAAAAAATAACCAAACATCGAGGTTGAGAATATATGTCAGACGATACCGTATAACAAAACTATTTTTGAGACACACGATTAATACAAAAATAACGAATGTTTCCATTCAGCAGATCATCTCTGTACTGCATTAATAAAACAGTGTACAGAAAAATAGCAGTTTTACGGTATAGTTACTTGAAATGCCTTACGTCGAAGAGAACAAATTTAAATAACGTTTATTTTGATTGGCTCTTGCTCTATTTAAATACAGTAAACCCTTGAATAGAATTTTTTATTATTATTATTTATTTATTTATTTTTATTATTTGTTTGTATTTTTTAATGTTGTGATTTAAAAGGAAATAAATTGATTTTGCATTAATTATTCATAACGCTTTTTTTTTTTATATGACTTCTATTCAAGGGTATACCATCATTATAATTTATACATATATATATAAAAAATGATTAACTGTACAAAATAAATACCTAGACATTATTTTACACATCTAAAGATCAATATATTTACATTAAAACGTGACTTTTTCATTTTTTTAACTTTCTTTACCTTGTTTCAGAAGATGCAGAAAGAAATCGAAAAAGAACAAAACACACACATATTTACACAGCAGTTCACTGGGAAGACTAATTTAAAAAAAAAAAAAAAAAAAAACACTATCCACAGGCAGGAAGTCTCGATAACGCATTGCAGTCTACCCGTCGTACACCACGTGCACCGCGGTGTCTGTCTGTGGAGGCTCGTCGGCATAGTCTATTTCCGGCTCCTGTGGATGCTCGGCCGAGCTGAACTCCACGCCCCGCAGCCACTCGAAGATCCTCTCCAGCCTCTCCCTCTCGCTCTCCGCCTCCTCCGCCTCCTCCGTCTGTCCGTCGGGCGGCTGCTCGGGCGAGAAGTCCTGGATGGAGTTCATGGCGGGCGTCGAGCAGTAGCGCTTCAGCTTGTGCGGGTGCACGTGACTCCGGTGTCGCGCCGGCTTCGCGAAGCCGTTGATGCTGTTCACCGTGATCATCGTCGTCGTCGTCGTCGTTTTGGCGTTGTTCAGCAGACTCGAGTTCCTCGCCTTCCTGTGAGACGTCGCCAGCTTCTGCTCGGACTTGTTCCTCCTCAGAAACGGCTTCGGTTTGTTTGCGTAGACGTCGAGAGGGACGAGCTCGGAGTCGTTCCCGCCGGTCAGCCCCAGCCTCGACCGCACCCTGTCCTGGGACACCGACCGGCTCTTCGTCGTCCTCGGGGTGACCATCAGGTTCTTCACGCAGCTGTCGTTGTTGTTCTTCTCGTACAACGTCTGCAGCTTCGTCGTCGATCCGGTGTCGCCACCCGTACTCGGGTCCGACGATCGCGTTTTTAAGTTTCCGATAGCGGGGTACGAGCTCACGGACTCGCACGAGAGACTGTGGCGCGACTGGTTGGAGTTCTTCTGCGAACCCTCCGTCGTAGAAATCCTGTTTTTGTTCCTCGAATAAACTCGGCTCTGCTCGGCAGAAGCCGGCGATTTACACTTGGCGTTGTTGCCGCCTATGGGCGGCAGTTCGGGCGCACTCATTCTGCGGTGTGTGCGGCGGGCAGTGGCGAAGTCTTTCGGCGAAAACACATTTCCGTCAGATCCCCCCTCGTCGTCCTCCTCCTCCTCATCTGGCAGACAGAACGTCACAGCACTGTCTCGTCGCCTCGGTTTGACGACTGAACGCTCCGTACGTAAAAACCCGCGGCGCGAACAACCACAACCGTCTCCAACACCAACACAACTGTCGTCTGCCCCGCTCTCCCGGATATCGTCGGCCGCCAGCGCGCACATGCGCATTGCGTTTCTCGGGCGATTTAAGGCCGCCAGATGAAGAAATAATAATAACAACAATAGCAGGTATTGATCTGTTCTACTGAAGCGTGTACTTCTGTTCGGCTAAGTAGGCGCGGTATGAGTGCTGTGACCGTATTAAAATGTAAACAGTACTGTATCGAGTGACGTAATGCAATTCATGCTTTTCTGTAACTGGGTGAAGTATATCAAGTTGTTTTCTTTGTTTGTTTTTTATTTTGTTTTTTTTTTTTTTTTTTTTTTTCTCTCTCTCTCTCTCGTTTTACTTCACAGTCAGTGTCCTGTCGTTTACAGCGTCAGTGATTTTTTTAGAAAGATTTTTTCAGTGACAGAAATAAGAAACACGACGACGTCCACAGCCAGCTGAATACGTACGTGACTGACGTTGCCATTCACCGATAAGTGCCGCGAGTTGATAAACTTACAGTATCTGACAGCCTGTGTAAATAAAAAAATGTGTTAGAAGTATACAAACACATTTACATACACACACACATACATACATATTACATACACACACACATACATATTTAAATACACACACACATATTTACACACACATACATATTTACATACACACACACATATTTACATATTACATACACACAAACATACATACATATTTACATATTTACATACACATACATACATATACACACATTCATACATACATACATACATAATTACATACTCAGGTATATTTATGCAATTATATAATATAGGTATTTTATACAAGCAGTTTACAATTATTTATTTATTTATTTATATATTTAGTTATTTTATTTTATTTTGTTTTATATTTTATTTTTATTTTTATTTTTGTTTATTAACTTGAAAGAGTATTATTTTATTTTAAAAAAAAAAAAAAAAAAAAAAAAAAAAAATTGGATTAATCAGGTATTTGCTTCCTCATAATTCTACGTCATTAACTAATGAATTAACTTCCAGAATAATTAATTACCTGGTTACTAATTAGCTGATTAACTAATTAAAAGCTCACCTGTTCAGTGCTGATTGCAGTCAATTAGTTACTTTTTTTTCTCTTCATTAGCTGGTTTTTTTTTTTTTTCTTTTCCTTCCTTTTATTTCTCTTCTTTTTTTCTTCTTTTCATTTCTTTTTTTTTTTTTTCTTTCTTTCTTTCTTTCTTACATTCGTTTTGTTCGTGCTTGTTATTACGATATATTCTGCAGTGGTGCTCCGGGGAATGAAAAGAAAAAAACGTCGGGTTTCGTTTTATATATAAAAATTGTTATCTGCGCAGAACAATAAAATGTATTTGTGTAACTCTTGTAAGTTTGCGACAGTCCACCCTCGATAAGGTATCTCGACTTAGTAAATCATTCTTGGGTCGAAGGTCAAATCTACGTCTGCCAGTGGAAAGAAAGGAATGTGCCACTGTATTTGTTGATAAAAAACTAATAAATACAAGACAGAGAGGCGGGGGGGAAGAGAGAGAGAGAGAGAGAGAGAGAGAGAGAGAGAGAGAGAGAGAGAGAGAGAGAGAGAGAGAGAGAGAGAGAGAGAGATTATATTTCAAGAAGATTTTATTATTACACATCTGTTAGAAAACGGCAGACAAAAAAAAAAAAAAAAAAAAATAAAAAAAAAAAAACGAATACGATTAAAAGCAAGACATTGTTTGTCTATATTAATGTATTTTTATTCATTTGTTGTTGTTGTTGTTTTCTTTCTTTTATTCCAATTCTTCGAAGCATCTCAGACAACACACATTACACTTGTCGCGTTTCATTCACCAGAGCGCGCGCGCGCGGATCTTCAAACTGAGGTTCGGTTTAATCGTCTGCTTCAAAATGTCGTAAATTTCTCTCTGTCGCGTCTGCGCGCGGGGTCGCGATACGAAGCGCCTCGCTTGTCCTTTCTCTTTCATGTCGCTTGTTAAAAGCTTTTAATGGCTGTTGTCGCTGACTACACGCTTGTACCCATTTCTTAATGGTCGCCATTAAAGTTTAGGTATGCGTGAAAATTTACGAGCACGAATTTTTATGTTTCCTCTTTAGAAGCGTATAACTGAATGTAGCAGTATATATATATAAATAATATCGCCGATAATAACAACGACAACAACAACCACAACAACAATAACAATAATAATAATAATAATAATAATAATAATAATAATAATAATAATAATAATAATAAAATAATAACAACAAGAACAAGAAAAACAATAATAGTAATAAACTTTCTCTCTCTCTCTCTCTCTCTCTCTCTCTCTCTCTCTCTCTCTCTCTCTCTCTCTCTCTCTCTCTATTTGTATGTATGTATGTGTGTCTGGGTGTGTGTGTGTGTGTGTGTCTCAAACACAGACACATTCCTCAAAGCTTGATTGAAAACAGCCTGGATTCATAACGAGTTTAATAATAAATCTGACAAACAAAAGCAGTCGAGGTGGAACCGCTTCAGACAATTATTTTTATCTACGTAATAAAACTCTGGCTTCGTCGGCAGAGCTTAAAATAGTTTCCAGAAAGAAAACGAACTTCGTAACGTGCAGCAGTAATCTGCGAGAAATTAATCAGCGGATTAGCAAAATAAGCCAAGTAGCTGAGACGTATGATGATAAGACTTCTAAAAAAAGAAAACGGGACCGGGTCTAGCTGACTTTGAAATAAAAACTCTGAGGTCGATTTCTCTTTTATTTATTTACTTCTATTTTGTTTTTATCAGTATTAATTTATTTTTATTTTATTTCTTCATTTATTTTATATATATATATATATATATATACACACAAACACATACATACATTATATAGATATAGATATTATCTTTCATTCTTATTTATTTATTTATTTATTATTATATTTGCGTTTTTGTGTTTTTACTGTTTTATTTTGTCAATTTATTATTTAAATGTACTTTTTGTTTGTATACATGCTTCTTAAAGTAATCATTTTATTTTTTCATTTATTTTTAAATGTTTATTTTTGTTTGTATACGTCGTTTTTAAAGTTGTTTTTGTTTTTTTTTTTTTTTATTTATTTTATTTTTATTATTATTGCCGACGTCGTTTTCGTTGTTTTTGTTGTTATTTTATTTTATTATTATTATTATTATTGATTCTCTTTGCATCGTCATCTTTCATTTCACCTCAAAATACACGGAATCTTATGAAGCAGAAGCTGACTACTGGTGGTTGCCATAACAACAAAATCCTCTTTGCGACGTGTGTTGTTACGCAGGAACGATTAAGTCCCCGGAAAGCTACTTTTCTTTTAGATCTGCTTTCCTAATTGGCCGATTGTTTAAGCTGCCGCTTTGCCATTGAACACCACTAATCCCTGTAATCCTTGAGCGTTATCGCCGCTGTTTTGCTCTGTACCGTTATAAACAAGGTGCGTTATAATTTGTAGTGGATTTTTTGTTTTTTTAATATTAACCGTAGGAAACACGACTCTGAATATGTGTGTGTGTGTGAGTGCGTGTATGTGTGCGTTCGTGTGTGCGTGAGAGAAAGTGTTTATGAGTGTGCGTGAAACAGAGGGAGTGTGTGTGTGTGTGTGTGTGTGTGTGTGTGTGTGTGTGAGTGTGTGTGTGTATTTATATCTATATATTTTTGTGTGTCTGTGTCAGTGTTTGTTTAGGAATAAATATTTTGTTTACTTATGTACGTCTTATTAGACTCTGGAACAGAAGGACAAAGTTCAATTATGACCTCACAAACCCCTCAGATATGTATGTATGTTTGTATGTGTATTTGTGTGTGTGTATATGTATGTATGTATGTACGCATGTATAAATATGTACGAATGTATATATGAATGAATGTTTATGTGTATATGTATTTGTATCTGTGTAAGTATGTTTGTATAAGAAAAAATCAAAAGAATAAGAAAAAAAAGAAAAAAAATAATAATAATAATAAAAATAATAACAACAAAATAAATAAATATTCAATCAATATGTAACGATCACGTGACTACGAAATGTCAACGTCACCCACGTGTCGGTGACTGGAGGACAAGGCGACCTAGACTTTCGCCGGCCTCAAAACTTTTCTTTGATTTATTTCAAAGTGAAACCCGCCACAGACCTTTCGGTAGCAGACGATCGATTCCAGTTACACGGCAGACGTCCGTATCAAGCAGACGTCAACACTCGAACGTTCGGTTCCGTTGCTAACTGAAAGTATTAACTGAAACGAAATATTCGATCTGTTTGATAAAAGGAAAGAAAAGAAAGGCGTTCTCGAATCTTAGCTTCGTGTAATAGCGGGTATATCTTGATAACGGTTTAAGCCGAGTAGTTTTGTCTTCTCAAGGTCGCCCGTTTCATAATATCGTGCTGATTCATTGCACCAGCAGCAACAACAACAATAGCAACACCAACAGCAACAACAGCAGCAACAGTACACAATAGTAATAATGATTTGTATTTGCAGTTATATGTGTACGTACGGCTTCGCTTTGTAATGTAATGTAATGTAATGGAATGTAATGTAATGTAATGTAATGTAATGTTAATGGAAATGTGAATTTAAACGACACGTACATACATAAAGACAAGCAGACGCATAGACAAGTGTTCACATTCACATTAGTCTCATAGTCGATTGGAAAATTCAGTTTATCTTAATCTCTCTCACTGTCTGTCTGTCTGTCTACCTCCATCACCTCTATCTGTCTGTCTGTCTGTCTGTCTATCTACCTTTCTATCTATCTATCTATCTATCTGTCTGTCTGTCTGTCTGTATATCTGTCTATCTGTTTGTCTGTCTATCTATCTTTCTATCTATCTATCTGTCTATCTGTCTGTATATCTGTCTATCTCTCTCTATATCTATCTATCTGTCTGTATGTCTGTATATCTATCTATCTGTCTGTATGTCTGTCTATCTATATATCTGTCTATCTGTCTATCTGTCTGTCTATCTATCTATATATCTTTCTATCTATCTATCTGTCTATCTTGCTGTCTGTCTGTCTGTCTGTCTATCTATCTATCTATATATCTGTATATGTATCTATCTATATATCTATCTGTCTGTCTTTCTGTCTATCTATCTATCTATCTTTCTGTCTGTCTATCTATCTATCTATCTGTATGTCTGTCTGTCTGTCTATCTATCTATCTATCTTTCTGTCTGTCTGTCTGTCTATCTATCCGTCCGTCCATCTGACTGACTGTGTGTCTCCATACATACAGACCTGTATACAACAAACAGACACACAGTCGCATGCGCCATCTGTTACTCAGGTCATCTTTTTTTTCCTTTTCCGATCCACAAATAAATTACCAGATAAAAGTACAAAACAAAATCTCGTAAGTCCCAGTTATAACCGCACATTGACAAACCGATAAGGAACAATAAATCGGGAATAAAAAATAAAAAATAACAAAATAATTATTCGGTAGCGTTTCCGTGTCCTGAGATCGATATCGGAAGCTCTTGCGACTCGTAAGGACAAATCGAACATGTCGCGGAGAAATCCGATCGCCGACGAATCGATACGGAAAAAAAATAATTTTCCGTTTCCTTCCGTTACAGCTTGAATTACGTCGGCTGTAACCGAACTTCCTTATTACTACCTTGGCAACGGTTGTCAGGCGTCGTTAGCAACGCGATTACATCGAGGTTTCGCGGAACTAATAAAATAATATGTAATAAAGAACGAGAGTACTTTTAAGTGTATTTCGCGTGTTTATGTACTCCACGTTCTAATTAAATGACCCAACAGCAAAATATTGTTTTACTACTTTTATTACTACATCTACGACGACTATTACTACTACCACTACTGCTGCTACTACTATAACTCTACTAGTATTAATACTACTACAACTCTACTTCTATTACTATTGCTGCTGTTACTACTACCAGTAGTCCTATTACTACTACTAATAGTAATAGTACAATCATTTATTATTTTGTTGTTACAACAGCAACAACTACTACTACTATTGCTATCATTATAATGGCTGTTCTTTTCGTTGTCGTTGTTTCTGTTATTATTAATCTTACATATTCTTCTATGTCATTTCTTTTTTATTTATGAAATTAGTTGATATCAACGAAGTGACGTCATAGTATAGAAGCGCCAAAATTATGTAATATCGGAGCTTTATTTGTTTTTGTGATCATTTTTCAGTACCATCATCATCATCATTACCTTCGCCATTCATCATCTTTCTTCAACATTATAATACTTTATTTATTTATTTATTTATTTATTTATTTATTTATTTATTTATTTATTTATTTATTTATTGTTTTCTTACAGAGGAAAAAGAAAAGGTCTACACCGTCCTTACACGTCCAGGAACTGGACACGTGTTCCGGTCACTAACACGTAATGATGACCTCATCGGTCGGTCACCCGAGGCTAATCTTGCCTGGATTAACCGATAATTTCCGGCCGGTCTCTCTCGGGTCACTAATCAACGAGCTGACGTAATCATGTCGTTGTATCTCGGGCCATCATACATTTACACGAGTCAGGGAAATGACTTGTTTCCTATTTGTTTTATTTATATATATATATATATATATATATATATATGTATATATATATATATATATATATATATATAAGTCATATGCAGATATTCGAGACATTGCGCATGCGCATACACACATATAGAAAATGAACTTTATATTACGAAGTAAAACTGAAACCAGTACTAACCAGCTGTTAAGCTGTTAAAAAGATATTTTTTTATACACGTTTATTTATTTATTTATTTTATTTTATTTATTTACTTTTAAATTTTTGTGTGTGTGTGTGTGTGATACAAAGATATATATATTTATATGTAAAATACCGGTTACATTTTTAACTGGTTACTGGTTACTGTTTTAACATAAAAATTTTATTTACGAACGATCTGATTCAGCGAAGATAAATTTTGTGTCTGTTTTCTTTTCTCCAGTAGTCCTACACAACACACAGACTGAACGAAATCTTTTATTTATCAGGTTTCCGCCCTCAACAGCGAATAGTTCTTGTCGACTCACGAATATTGATTTCATTGTCACCTGTAAAAAAATAAAATAAAATAAAAAAAAAAAAAAAATAAAATATAAAAAATAAATAAATAAATAAAAATTACACATCAAAGAAAAAGAGTCTTTATATACAATTTTAAATGTTTTTTTTTTTTTTTTTTTTTTTTTTTTAAATGAAAACTGTTTTTAAAAATGGGGTTTAGATCTATACCAGCGATTAAACACTAAAAAAGTAACGGTGAATAATACTCACGTGCGTATATATATATATATATATTTATTTTTGGCCAGTGTCCAATAATATTTTAGTTTATTTAGTCATTATATCTTGCTAGTATTTGGAGTATTTGGAGTAACTATCTATCTATCTACACCTATACGCAAGCACGCGCACACACACACACACACACACATCATACACACACACACACCCTCACGCATACACAATATTCATAGATATTGTATGGGTATTTTTAAAGGTTTATCAGATAGACATATTTTTTTTACATATATTTTTACAGATTCTTATACATTTACTTTATACACGTAATTTACAGGTATTTCATGCAGGTATTTTTGCAGGTATATCATATACATATATTTCATACAGGTTTTTTTACAGGTATATCATACACATATATTTCATACAGGCATTTTTACAGATCTTTGACATACATATATTTTATAGAGGTGTTTTTACAGGTGTTTGTGATAAAGGTGTGTCATACACAGGTGTATTATTCAGGTACGTGACAAGTGTGGACAGATTTCGTGGAACGCGAAGGTAAAACTGAACAGTCAGGCGTTTTGCCAAATGACTCAACCAGAACGGACACTGGTCTGTGGCAATTAGATTTGTACCCTTACGTCCAACTCAGATGTTCGTGGTGTGTGTGTGTGTGTGTGTGTGTGTGTGTGTGTGTAGCGTTTATAGTTAATTAAATATTAATAAGAACACTAGAACAACAACAACAACAATACAATTAATGTGTGTATGTGGTGTATGTGTGTGTGTGTGCATTGTTATTGTTGTGGATAATAAATTTAAATTAATAGTAGTAGTGTGTGTGTAATGTGTGGTTAATTAAATAATAATAGTAAACACTAGAACAATTATAATAATACAATAATAATAATAATAATAATTTCCACGTTACGCACTAATTCGTTTTAATTACACACATCTAAATTAACGTTTCCCGTGACCTTGCGTCAGGCCAGCAGACCGATCACGTGATTAGGTCACGAGACCCGGTTTCCGATACGATCAGGTCAGAAAACCCGCTCTCTTTCCCTGACGTCACGTGATATCTAATTAGTTACTGTACGAAGCAGCCGACATTAGTGATGCAGCTGATGTCTGCGTGACACTGCTGTTGCTGTTGACGTCTTATTGTTGTCGGTTGTTTGTTGTTCATTATTTATTGTCCTTCTTTTTTTTTCCCCTCTTTGTTTTTTTTCGACTTTTTTTTTTTTTTTTTTTTTTTGTCTTCTTTATTGCCTATTGTTATTGCAGTTGTTGTTGTTGCTTCTGTTATAACGATTATTGCTGTGATTGTTGTTATTGACACTGTCATTGTCGTTGTGTTTGTCATTATATACAGAACAATAGACAAATACATGGCTGGTTGACATGTTTGTATGCGCATATATACATGAATATGGATGGATGTATGTACGTATGTATGTATGTACGTGAAACTGTATGTATGTATATAGGTAACCTACTAATTACAAAACAAATCAGGATGTATTAAGAATGTATTAAAATATTTTTGTACATTTCAAAGATGATTGTTTATTTCTGTCACATTTGTTTGTTGCTGTCAGTTTTACCGTGAGAGGTTCACCTAAATAGAATTCAGAAACATCAAAACTGATTGACTTAATTATTATTATCTTCTTTTTTTTCTCTTCTTTTTTTTTTTATTATTATTATTATTTTTTTTGCGCATTAACATTACCTCCCGTCACAGAAATCACAAGAGGACAATTAATGAAGGTAATTTAACGAGCCGGTTTATGTTTCAAATTGTATACGCACGTTAATTATGCATGGTTGCGTTCAGAGTTGTTTCAAAGGGAGGTGAATCATGCGTGGTCATTTATGCGTGAATGGAGTCCAGGGGACTAAATTAAGGTGGGGTCTAAACTGATAAATAATATTTTGGAAAAGGATTGTGAGGCATGCAAAGAAAAAAAAAATTGTAAATAATTAACTAAAATTAATAAATAAATTCATTCAAAATACTGAAATAAAAAATAAATGATAATAATAATATTAATTAATAGGTATACCTACACAAACCGAGATACGATCAGAAAAAAAAAAAGAAAAAAGAAAGAATAAACGAAACAAACAAACAAACAAACAAACAAACAAACAATAGCAACTGAAACATGCGTTTATAACACAACACACCCACACAAACGTTTACAAACACTGACACGTGACACAAACACACAAAATACTTAGACACGCAGATACGCACTCATTCACACACAAACGCACACAAACACATCTACCCAGTAATTACGGTACACTAGAAACATTTCTTTAGCTAACAGTAAACTGAGGGAACGACACAAAACGATCTCTGACAGCCTATCTTTGACTTGACGGTAGATGGCGCTGTCTCCAGATACGTATCTGACAGGTGGGCGGAGGTCTTTGGGTGGGACGAGTGGAGCAGATCAGTTTAAGATTACAGTTTAAAAAAAAATTAGTTTTAAAAATTAGTTTTAATTTTCTGAGATGTCCTGTCAAACATCTGATTAATTATTCAACGATTTTTTTTTTTTTTTTTTTTTTTTGCTCGAGATGGGGGGGGGATCAGGTTTCAGTTTCGTATTGATTTTTTGTTTTGTTTTTGTGGGTAGGGTTTGGGGGGGTTTTGTTGTCTGTTTCTATGTATTTGTTTACTTGTTTGTTTGCTTGTTTGCTTGTTTTTATTTATTTATTATATTACATTACATTATATTATATTATATATATATTATATACTTAGTAGGAATAGTAGTAGTTCTAGTAAAAAAATGTTAGTAGTAGCAGTAGACAGTAGTAGTAGTAACGGTGGTAATAATAGTAGTAATAGTACTAGTTATAGTAGAAGTAGAGGCGGTAGTAGCTTTAGTAATGATAGTGGTGATAGCTAGTGTAGTAGTAGTAGTAGTAGTAGTAGTAGTAGTAGTAGTAGTAGTAGTAGTAGTAGTAGTAGTAGTAGTAGTAGTAGAGGCAGTTGTATTAGCATCAGTTTTAGCATTATTATTATTTAAGGTTATTCTTTTATATATATATATACATAAATGTGTATGTGTATGTTTTTGTGTGTATGTGAGTATGTTGTGTGTGTATGTGAGTATGTTGTGTACGTATGTGTGTATGTGAGTATGTGAGTATGTTGTGTGTGTATGTGTGTATGTCTGCTCGCTCTATGTGAACATTCAGTTATCTGTGTATTAAACAAACACTTATTTTTATATCGTCTTGTACATCCGTCTGTTCGTCTTTCAACCTCGTCTACTTTATGAATCAACGTGGTCAGCAACAAAACACAGTACACGACAGCTACCACTGTTCAGATGAGAGGATTAGCGAGGAAAAACAGACAACCAGGAACGTGATGATCTGTCTGAAACTAAACATTTTACTTTACTTTGTCAAAGACTGGATTAAACGTGATACGTTATAAGTAGATTTAAACACTAATTTTTTTTAAAAAAAAATTTTTTAAGCTGCACGTGAGTGTTAATTTCAGTACAGGCTGAGGATTCCTTATCCCAGATTCCGAAATACGAAAGATTTTATTATTATTATTATTATTATCATTATTATTGTTGTTGTTGTTGTTGCTGTAAATCTCTATTACCGTTCCAAAGGAATATTATTTTAAAAGTTATATTAATAATAATAATAATAATAATAATAATAATAATAATAATAATAACAACAACAACAACAACAACAACAACAAAAACAACAACAACAAGGTAATAATGTTACAATGACAATGTTTATGACGATGATGGTGATGATGACGATGACGATGAAGTTGAGGACAAGAATAGACTGTAAAAAAGAGGAAAAGGAAAAGAACAAATTAATTTCACAGAAGATTTAACATAAAGAAAAAGAAAACGGGAAAAAATAAAAAAGCCCTAATACAGTCTATGCACGACTCAAACGGTAAAGCGCTCTCGACTTTTCACATTTAATCTCGTTGTCTTTCGGGTTTTCAGCACTTGACAACGGGATTAACCGACATTACCCGAGTTTACCCGAGGACACCAGAATACATTCATACACAGATACATACATGCATACATACATTCATACATACATACATACATACATACATACATGCATACACTTATACATTCATATTATTATTATTAGTAGTAAGTAGTAGCTGTTGGTGTCGCTGTTGTGATGACGGTGCTTGTAGAAGTGGTAGTGGTAACAGACAGACAGCAATGACAAACAGAGATATATTCAGAGAGAGAGAGAGATATATTCAGAGAGAGAGAGACAGAGATATATTCAGAGAGAGAGAGAGACAGAGATATATTCAGAGAGAGAGAGAGAGAGAGAGAGAGAGAGAGAGAGAGAGAGAGAGAGAGAGAGAGAGAGAGAGAGAGAGAAAGAGAGAGAGAGAGAAAGAGAGAGAGAGAGAGAGAGAGAGAGAGAGAGAGAGAGAGAGAGAGAGAGAGAGAGAGAGAGAGAGAGAGAGAGAGAGAGAGAGAGAGAGATAAGGTCTGTATAGATAGACTAGGTTTCCGCTGCCTGTGTGGTAACTGTTATATATTACACCGAGCTGTAGAGAGAGAGAGAGAGAGAGAGAGAGAGAGAGAGAGAGAGAGAGAGAAGGTCTGTATAGATACACTAGGTTCCCGCTGCCTGTGTGGTAACTGTTATATATTACACCGAGCTGTACAGCATTCTGTGAACGACTTAACGGGATTATCTAAGTGTTTGTGTCAACACACTTATATCAGATATTTCCGTATATGTGTACCTGAATGTCAAACAGGTGCGATGACCCAGTCACGTGACTGTCCTACATTAAACAGAACAGGATTATACCAGGATTTTATATAGTCGTGGCAACGTACGTTATGATCACACATCGATCATTATAAAATATTTTATTACTTTTTTTTATTTCTGTCTCTCACTCTGTCCATATCTCTTTTTTTCTGTCTGTCTGTCTATGTGTATGTTTTTTTTTTTTTTTTTTTTTTTTCATATCGGTCATCCTTACTCTTACATCAAGCGAGTCGAAGTTAGTTTAAAATTATTGTCGGGTCGCAAAGTCTTTCATTTCGGCGCCAAAAACCTCTCACCTCCCGCAGAGTGACGTCCCCTTTATCACCGCCAGGTGGCGTTCGATATCAGTGTCTCTGTCCACTCTCTTTGAATCGACGAGTTAGTCAATGAGAAAGTGAATAAAACACTTTCAGGACCCGACAGATTATTTTGGGAGAAAGGGGCAGTCGCATTGAACTAAATACAGCGTTTATTGTTTCCTGTGAATTTCGTTTTAAAAGCTTGCTTGTTTGCAGAACGGATTTGATTTGACCCCCCGCTGTTGTTACAACCCCGCCTGACATGCGCCGTACAATGGCAGACGTTTAACCAAACCACTTCTTCGCATTAACAGACATCGACTTCTTTTGAAAACGTATGAACTGGAGTTTGGTTGAGTGTACATAATAAAACGCGGTATATTTGTTGACAAAATAAAAGAAAACAAATGAGAAGTTGGTTTGCTTTTGGTAGTTAGAACCTGATTATTTATGTAAACGTCTTCTAAAAAAAAAATACGTTAACCAAAACTGGAACTTTTTTTTTTTTTTTTTTTTTTTTTTTTTAAAGCGCTATGACTCAGCGTTATCAGTTTCATACGCGTCGACCTTTCAAATGTTTGTTTTGAGTTTATGTACTTGACTGCGAAAATTGGTTTGAGTGTCTGTTACACGAGTATAAAGTTACATCACCGAGTTAGTACGTCTGTGTGCAACAGTGTCTCAGCTTTTATTTATTTATTCATTTATTATTATTTATTTATTTTTATTATTTATTTGTTATTATTATGTTTTTGTTGTTGTTGTTGTTTATTTATTTGTTTGTTTGGTGAGTGGATATCAATAAAATAATAGTGCTATCATATATATAAAGGTTGCCATTTTATCCCTTCACAAATTGTATCGTGACGTCATTGGTGTAATTTTTCTAACAACAAAAGTAACTTGACTTTTTCTAACAACATTAAAGAAACATTTGAAGTGAATTTTAAAATAATGATTTTTGACGGAGCTGTTTTTGGGTTTGCTAACTGACAGAGAAAGTCTGAAACTCGGTGACTGGTACACGCACAAGACATAGGATCAAACCTTACCACTGCCATTACTCGTCTATTTCCCGTTCCAACACGACTCTTTTGTCACACTAACTTATTATGTACTCGCGCGTTTTTCGGAATCTCGTTTAAAAGAATCCTTGATGTTAAAAGATAAAACTGTGTGTCTCGTTTCTATGACATATAAAATTATAATTTGCTGAGAAATTTAAATTAAATATTTGTTCCATTTCACCACCACTTTGAAGAAAACGCGTACACTACACTAGTTTTATAAAACTTCTGACGACATCAAATTCTAAGAATTGTGTGTGTCTCTTTTTATTTATTTATTTACTACTACTACTACTACTACTACTACTACTACTACTACTACTACTACTACTACTACTACTACTTCTACTACTTACTTTTAAAATTATTGGATAATTATTTTTGTGCTTTTTAATCAACATAATACATTTCGATAAATATCTACCAATTACTCCGAATTAACACGGACGTATCGTTAAGGCACTAAAGCACTTCATTTCATCATCATCTTTTATTACCCTGTAAAATGCTATATTTTAGTGATAAACTGTTTTTTTTTTCCACAGTCAGCTATAAAAATTCTGCACCGTGTCAAATTTCACACTCACGAAGAACCGGCCGAAAAAAATAACATTGTAATGAATATGTCACGTGACGTAGCCGTCTGCGTCATTTTAAATTGCGTCTGCACGTTTTAATCTAAATATCCGTTAATAGCACGGTAATCGCGTGATCGTGAGAAGCAAATTATTCTTGATTTATGAATGTGAATCTGGGAGAGAGAGAGAGAGAGAGAGAGAGAGAGAGAGAGAGAGAGAGAGAGAGAGAGAGAGACTCTGTAAGTACGTATTAATATCAGCTTAGTGTTAAAACAGTTGATAAAAATCGTGTTGCCTGTAAAATAAAGTATCTGAAGAATGTGATACGACTGCCAGTGTTAGGTGTACAGGACAATCACAAAACAAGGAATAATTCAGTAAATAAAGTTTGTTGTAGAATAATCTGTATAAAGCTGTCAGGTGAAAAAATCGTAACAGACTAGACTTCAGAACTCATGCATGGATAACTCTAAAATAGAAAGACGAGAGAAAGATTTATAATAACAATAATAATAATAATAATAATAATAATAATAATAATAATAGAAATAATGGGAGTAGTAGTAGTAGTGGTAGTAGGAACAAATTAATAAACAACAGCAACAACAACAATAATAATAATAATATGATGATGATGATGATGATGATGATGACGATAACGATGATTATAGTTTTTATAGGAGTAATGGGAAAATATAATTTGTCGTTGTTGTTGGTATTATCATCATCATCATCATTTATTTATTTATTTATTTATTTACTTATTATTTTTCACTGCATCTTATCTCTCTCTCTCTCTCTCTCTCTCTCTCTCTCTCTCTCTCTCTCTCTCTCTCTCTCTCTCTCTCACTAATATGCATGCACTACTTAACCGTTGAACTCTTTATACGGAAGATGCAAAAAACGATTTATAAAATTAAATTCGTGGACACAAATTTTTGGCTGTTATTTTGAAATACTTGAAGTACTTCCTTGTTCTACCTGGCTTTGTGTTATCCGGATGTCCAATTCAGTATTTTATAGCACCAACACATGTCGTAATAGATTTACTTTGCTCTTAAAGACGATAATTTCCGTGAGTTTTTCAAGTAGAGAACAGGAAAGAGATTCTCGATGTATATAATTATGTAACGAGACACCATACCTGTGTATGAGAGAGAGAGAGAGAGAGAGAGAGAGAGAGAGAGAGAGAGAGAGAGAGAGAGAGAGAGAGAGAGAGAGAGAGAGACGTGCAGAGGTTTCTCTTTCTCTTTCTGCCTTTTTTTCTTTCTTTCTGAAAATAATAATAATAATAATAATAATAATAATAATAATAATAATAAAGACAACGAGAATGATTATGATGATTATGATAGATAATATTTGCTAAAACTAATCAATCATCACAGTTCTTGTTATTTCAGTATTAAACTCTGTATGGTATAAAATAACGCTGACTATAAATACGTTCTAACTTGTTTTAATTTTCAAGATGTCTAAGAACGTTTACAAAGCTTGGCGCATCAGGAACGCGGAATGAAATCTAAAGACATAATTGTTTTTTTTTTTATGTGTATGTAGAGTGTGCTGGGGGGGCAGGGTTGCCGGTAGATATATGTATTTTATGATGTTTACGTAGATATACACAAATACGTCATTCTCTGTCTCGCACACTCACGACGTCACGGACATTGTAAGGTCAACAACACTGGTTGCTAGGCAGCGAGATAACGGTTCGGTCACAGAGTAACTTTGGCAGGTACGCATGATTACTAAAATGTATCAATATATTTTGTTTTATTTATTTTTCTTTTCTTTTCTTTTTTTTTTTATGTTCTCTTCCTGGGTCTGAACAGAACGGTTTAATTTGGTTCAGTTCGGTTACATTCGGCTCCATTTAACAATTGTGTGTTCCGTCGGTCAAGTTCGGTTGCACTCGGTTCGATCCGTTAATTTCGACTCGGCTCGGCTTGATTTTATTGTTGTGTTGGGTAAACACGTTTAATTATAGTTATCAATTTAGTTTAATATTCTTTCTTTTTTTTTTTTTTTTTTTTTTTTTTTTTTTTTTGCATTCAAACTATAAAGATGAAATGTTCAAGACGACAGACATTTGACTGATCATTTTCACAGAAAAGGCTACTACAAATAAAGCATGTACAGAAACCAAGATATATCATTTAAAATTTATTTATGACATACATATTCTTTTCTCGTGAACACCTCTTTCCTCTCTCTCTCTCTCTCTCTCTCTCTCTCTCCCTCTCCCTCTCTCTCTCTCTCTCTCTCTCTCTCTCTCTCTCTCTCTCTCTCTCTCTCTCTCTCTCAAAACAGTACACCTGAAGCCTAGTAATAATTAACGTAAAATACTAAAATGTCTTTATACAAAATTCATTTATTCCCTTTTGGTTTAATTTGAAAAAAAAAATAACGAAACAATTTAAAACAGATAGCACTATTTATTATCTGATAATGGAAAACACAAACCTCTTTGTTGTTTTTTTCAAAACATGGTTCACATCACTCATATATTTTCAATTATCTAATATTCAAAATTAACTTGCAAACCCAAACAAAAATATAATAATAATAAAAATAAAAAATTGAGATTGGTCACGTAATATCTGGTACTCCACTTACGTCACAAACGTGTAGATAATGACGTCATTTCTGGTCTATGACATCATACATCTACCACAAACAATGGTTACTATGGTCATCAGTGATGTTACTTTAAATTACGTAATATGATGACGTTATGAACTTTACGTCATCAACAGATCTTGAAATCTGATCACAAAATACATGTCGCATGACAAAGATTAAAACGCTGATGTAACAAATACGTCACAAACACAAGGGACAGGATGACAAACGTAACATCAGAATCACAGACAGGTTAGTTTGTTACTGATTCTTCACTAACATCATACAGTTCAGTGAAAAGAATGTACCACTCTGAGCAATGTAATGTGTATGCATGCATACATACATACATACATACATACATACATACATACACACATACACACACATACATACTTACATATATATATATACATACATACATATATACATACACACATACATACTTACATATGCATATACATATATACACATACATGCACATACATACATGCTACATTCATACATGCATACATATATACAAACACTGAACACTTAATACATCTAACATATATACATTATTATATTTTTTGTGTATATATATTCACATGCACACACACAGACACACACACACACACACACCTACACACAGACACATATACACACAGATACATACACATTATATAATACACCATTCCAAATATTTTCATGTACAGAATTCAGTATTTCTGTAATGACATGATACTCAAAATTCCATAAATAAATGTTAAACAGCCCTACTATACACATAATCATTTGTTACAATTCATGTATCTGAGTTCAGATCTCCATTTTCAGTTCTTTTTTACATATAACAATTTATATATACAATTATCTTAATAATTAAATTGAATGTAGATTTCTTTACTTAATAATAAAATAATAATATACAAATGATATGCAATATTAACTAATGCTACTGTTACTACTACTACTACTACTAATAATAATAATAATAAAAATAAAAATAACAATAATAATAATAGTAATAAAGAGAATAATAATGATTGTAACAATAACAATAATAATAATAATAGAGAGAATAATAATGACAGTAACAGTAACAATAATGATAATAATAATAATAACACACTCACACATAAAACAAAGAGAAAAAACAAATCAATATGTAAAGGATAACTTTCATAGAAACACAAATGCCCATGTTAAAAAGACAATTTTTCAATCCCTCACAATGTAAAATATTGTGCTGAACAAAAATGTTTAAAAAATATATACAGCTAAGTTACCAGTTGACATTTGTATCACAAAACATATTTTAAACGTTTTATACACTGGTGTATGGTGGGTTCATGTTTGTATTTTCTTTTCATTAGCTTTAAATCACAGGTGAAATGAATTAACTATTATTTTGATATATATATATATATATATAAGATATATATACATATAAAATAAAAACAGAAAGATAGCTGAATGGCTTGGCAGATGGAATGAAGAATACTATTTTATTAATTAAACTCTGATTTTTCTGTAGTTGTACTGACATGTTTAAAATATATAATTTAAAATGTGATTATAGCTTAGGTATTTTACTTTACTACTGCTACTTGTTTCAAAATGTTTTTAAGGAATATTAAATATAATTGTTAATTTGATATATCTATATATCTATATATAAAAATAATAATAATAATAAAAAATTAATAATCAAAATAATAATAATAATAGTATAAATAATAATAATAATAACAACAATTATAAAAATAAAATAGTAAAATAATAATAAACTTAAAATTAGCAGTAACATTAACAATAACAATTATAATAATAATAAAGAAAAGCAGAAGCATATTTTATTTAAGACAAGTCTTTATCTCAGAATAATAATAATAATAATAATAATAAAATTTTAAAGCACTGAAAATGATTGCAACTGATAATAAATAAATCACATTATCTGAAAATCTGTATGAAGGACAAAAACTAACTTACATACAT
>CM022678.1:2014185-2126685 GCA_012295275.1 Chrysomallon squamiferum
TAAATAAATAAATAAATAAATAAATAAAAATATAGATAAATAAACAGATAAATAGATAAATAGATAGGTATGTAAACAAATGAGTGAAATAAACAAATAAGTAAAACATAAATAAAATATTAAAATAAATAAAAGTATAATATACATTAAGTAAACAACTATTAAGAAAGGAAAAACAACATGTAAAACATTAACAACAAAAAATGTTAAAATGTTAACATACCGTGATTGCCATTTCTTCTTCTCCCAGTTCTCTGTAAATTCCTCCCTCAATGAGGCACTTCAGATGAAAAACCTTTGGTTCTTTCTGCACGTCACATACTGAAACACAGTTCAAAACTAATAAAACATTTTCTTATTTACGACATTTCCTACAAATCTGCAAGTCGCAGTACCAAACATTAAAACAAAATAAAATATCGTTTTTATTTACAGCATTTATAAAATATGCAGACTTGAGAATTGTAAGATGTTTTCAGTTACTGTGATTAAAATAAGAATCTAGTTTTAAATATTATTTTAAAATACTGAACACATATACAATGGCAAAGGTTTAAAACAGAACTTTCAAGATAAATGTTTAAAATATGCAGAAAGATAAGAAAGACAAGAGGTGTTCAGTTATAAAACACAAATCTAGTTTTAAGTTTTAGTTTTAACTTTTCAGTTGAACTGACATACCTTCCATCATCGGCCGCAGCAGTTCCTCGCTGCACGTCGGCAACGCATGCCACAGAAACAGCAACTCCAACGCCAGCAGACGCGAATGTTCCTGGGAGGGGGGAGACTTTTTGAATTTATCAGCCTGGAAAAAAAATAAAAAATTAAAATTTAAACAGAATTTTCAATAAACTGCAATGCAAATAACAGAGTGCAGAAGCAAGGGAAGTAACTAAGAAAACTGTAACACTGAGGAAGATAAAAAAATAATAATAACTTTTGAAAATCTGTAACACTGATACAAAAAAGATTCTTCCTCTTTGATTTCTTTTGAAATTTTAAAAAATTACATTCTGTTAAAAGCTGTTTAATTATTAGGATTATTTTTTAATGTGATTCAGTAAATAAATAAATATTAAACGTTGATGTGTCTGTAGACAAACAAAATAATAATAATAGTAATAATCATAATAATAATAATAGTGATAATTATAATAATGATAAATAATAATAATAATAAGTAATAATAGCAACTTTAATGATAAAAACAAGAACATTAACAATATTAATAATAAGCAGAAAAAGAAACAGAAAATAAAGAATTCATTTCTGAAGTCAATATTTATGAAACAGTTTTCAGAAATTAAAATAAATAAACATCTTTTCAAATTTGTCTGACAAACAGAAAATCAAAGACTAAACTCTACCAACACAAGACTGTTCTAAACAAAACAAAAAGAAACAATTTCAGATGCTGATGAGAGCATTTAACTTCTGAAGTGAAAACTAATGTTACTTTGGATACAAACCCTGCGATTAACAAAAGCCTCGATTTGATTGTTTTTTCGCCGGACAAGGGAGGGAACTTGTTTCAGTATTTCGTGGCATCTGTCATGCTCACCCATTGCACCATGACAAACTAAGTAAAAAAAAAAAAATAAATAAATAAAAAAATACATTAACTTTAATATTAATTAAGTATTGAATAAAGAAAAATAAACATATCTGAGCTTACCACAAGCTAAACTGAGAAGAGAATAAAAATAAAAATAATATTGATAAAAAAAAAAAATTCAAAAAATTGTATTATCCATTTTCCTTCACTAAAACAAAAATATAATATGACTGAAATAAAATAACAATAATCTGAACAAAGATAATTGTAATATAGATATATCTACTGAAATAAAATAATTTTAAAAATATATAATTTCTTTGGCTGTAAGATTACTGTAATAAGATAGAATAAACTAAAATAAAATAATAATTAAAAAAAGATTTGTTACAGTGTAACTACCATAATCGGAACATTAAAATATTTTCTACAACATAAATATAACAAGATATATACTAAAATTAAATTAAGAATTAAAATATTTAAAAAACACATACTTGCTACAAGATAAACATAATAAGATATATACTGAAATTAAATTAAAAATTTTAAAATTAAATTTAAAAAACAGATACTTGCTACAAGATATATATAATAAGATATATACTAAAATTAAATTAAAAATTTTAATTTTTTAAATTTAAAAAACAGATACTTGCTACAAGATAAATATAACAAGATACATATTCAAATTATGTTAAAAATTTAAGAATTTAAATTTAAAAACATGTACTTGCTACAAGATAAATATAACAAGAGACTAAAATAAAAATTAAATTTAAAAACACGTACTTGCTACTAGGTAAATATAACAAGATACATACTAAAATAAAAATTTTAATTTTAAAACACGTACTTGCTACAAGGTAGGTGTAATAAGCCTTCGACCATCTCGATTCTGTCAGAAGTTTGCTGAAAATTTCCAAACATGTATCCCACTTCAGTTTCAACAGGTTACACCAGCCTGGGAGAGGTAGAAGAATTAAATTTATTTATTTTATTTATACAAATTTTATTTGTTTATTTTAGTTATAAAATTCTTATTTATTTATTTTATTTATAAAATTATTATTTATTTATTTATATAATTATTATTTATTTCAGAATCAGTACTTTATGTTGTAAAATGTTCAAAAAAAAAAAAAAAAAAAAAAAAAAATTAAATTAAACAACAAAACCTCCCCCAAAAACGTGATTTGATATAATTTTACAAACAGCTAAACATATGTAGATGGACGTATGAATGGATGGCATGCAGGGAAAGACTGATATAAAGATATTTATAAAGTACACTGATCCATTCTTCACTGTTAATGCACACTAATAATTCATGTAATTATTTTAAATTGATATTAAAAACAGATCTAAAAGGTATTTGTAATGTTTATTAAAAAAAAAAAAAAAATAAAAAAATACGTAAATATTTAAAATATTTAACATTGATACAAAGGTACTTTTTGGGGGTATTTGTATAATAAGAAAAATAAGCTATTTTTTACCTATCTCGTACAAACACATGATCTTAATTTCCCTTTGTCCTCCAGATTCTTCCAAAGCTTTGTTGTAAGTTGCTAATGAAGCATCATTTTCTTTCTGAAAAAAAAAAAAATAAAAAAAAAAAAAAAGTTAAACAAAAATAAAAATATCCTAACTGTTTAAATTAAAAATGATATTTTATTTTATTAATTTTTATCATTATTAATTATCTTTTTAATTATAGTTATGGGTTTCATTATTTTTTTTTTTTTTTTTTTTTTTTTTTTTAGTTTATAATTATATTTTTTTATTATTCTTTTATATTAGTATTATATTTTTTATTTTTTAATTTTTTTTTTTTTTTTTTTGGAATTGGGGTTTCTCTTTTTTCTTTCTTCTTTTTCTATTATATGTTTTATGGATTGATTACATTTACAATTTTAATTTTTAAGAAAATTATAAACACAGACATGATACTGACAATGTTGATTCAGACAGGTTTTTAGATAAAAACAACAAACAAACCTTCAGCCTGTGAATTCGGCCGTGGAAGAAAAGAAAGAGTGATGAGTTTGGGAATGTTTCCTCTTTCTGTTTTATGATGTCTTCTGCGTCAGAAATACCTGCACAACCAATCAGAGTCATTGAAACAAAAACAAACGTCCAATCGCAAAAGTTAATTCAAAGTAAAATGAGAACATGACCAATGAAAATTAAAAAGACAAAAGTAAACAACCAACCAAGAAGGAAAGGAAAAGCTATCCAATAAAAACAGTTGTAACAGTCACATTAAAAGGTGAAATCCAATCAAAACATTTGTATTACAAGAAATCCAAGCCAAACATTTGATAAAGAAAAAATTATGAGAGAAATGTTGTTGTTTTTTTCATGTGAAGTCTGTTTTAAAATGTAATAAATAATGTCATTTATTAGTATAAAAAATGTATTATCTCCATCTCTACAATTATTTTGCATATTTTAGTAGACACCTTACTTTATTGTTAATAAAGAATAGGTCTCCAAACCCAAACAAATAAATAAAAATAAAAAAGGTATTTAACTTATATAAACTTTATAGTTAATAAAGATTAGGCCTCCAAACACAAACAAATAAATCAAGGTAAAAAAGGTATTTAACTTATATAAACTTTATAGTTAATAAAGATTAGGTCTCCAAGCACAAATAAAAGAATTTGAAGAACAAAATGTTTTTGACTTTATGTATACTTTACAGTCAATACACTTCTCCCTCCTGCCACACAAATCAGTTAAAAAATGTTATTTAGGCCACATTAAATAACAAACCTGCGGCAAATTTGTGGATGCCGTCAAGGGCAAAGAAAGGTCGCATGACCGTGTGGTACCAGAGCAGGCTGAGGACAGCTAGAGGCGCCTTCATGTCCTGGCTGAGGCTGCAGTGCATCAGCGCCGCGATGCCAACGTCACGGTCGGCCTCAAACCCAAGAAACTCGATGAGTTTGAGGATCTTCGGCGGCACGAGCGACATGCACAGCTGAAACGTCCGTAGCCGAAGTTCACCGACCCGAGCAGACGCGAGATCACTTCCTCCGTCAGCTCGTTGTCGCTGGTATCCGGTGGTGCCGTCCTGCACGATGCTGTCCTGCTGTTTGACGGTGCCGATGTCGCCGCAGTTGGCCATCTGCTGACTCATCTGAGCGATCTTCTCGATTGTCTTCTTCTCCTGGAGACTGACGATCTCCGCGTGGAGCTTCTCGTAGAGTTTCCACGCGACGACGCAGGTACCAGCCGCCCTTGATGTACGACGTCAGGTCCTGGTTGGTGAAAATCAGAATCGCCTGGAACATCAGGCTGTCTGCAATAATGATCTGTCTCTGAATCCTGTCTTCTACGCTTTTATCCTGTAACAAATAAACAAATAAATAAATAAATAAATAAACAAATAAATAAACATGTTGTCTCTGAATCCTGTCTTCTACACTTTTATCCTGTAACAAATAAACAAACAAATAAATAAATAAATAAACAAATAAAGAAATAAATAAATAAACATGTTGTCTCTGAATCCTGTCTTCTATGCTTTTATCCTGTAACAAACAAATAAACAAATAAATAAATAAATAAATAAACAAATAAACAAATAAGTAAACAAATTGTAAACAAATAAACAAATAAATAAACAAATAAATAAACAAACACACAAACATGTTGTCTCTGAATCCTATCTTCTACGCTTCTACCCTGTAACAAATAAATAAATAAATAAATAAATAAACAAACAAACATGTTGTCCCTGAATTTTATCTTCAACGCTTCTATCCTGTAATAAACAAACAAACAAACAAACAAGATGTCTCTGAATTCTGTCTATAAATAAATAAATAAGTATTTAAGTAAGTAAATAAATAAATAAATATGAGTAAAATGAAAAATAAATAAATATAAAATAAAGAAAGAAACCATGTAATAAATGTAAATAAATAATTAAAAAACAGAACAGAAATGGCAAAATAATTAGGTTATATATACTTAAAGTGGAAATGTCTGTTAAAAACTGTACACCTACTACATTAAATTTAATGAAATTTAAAAATAATAATAAAATAATATGTATAAAACAAATGTATTTAAATTTTGGCTTTGTATCTTTCAGCCTGGAATTTTTCAGACTTGGGTGTTTTGGTCAGACCTTTTTTGGCCTCGGAGATACTTTTTGCCATTTCAACCGATGATGCAAATAATGATGAAAATATGAAATTTGCTTACAAATGAGTATTTTGTTAAATAACACTGTAATTATTTTACTTATTTTTAAATTAATGTCTAAAAATGTCAGGCCAGAACATTCAAGAACAACGTCTTAGTTCCAAAATGTCTGTGGCCAAAACATACATACACAATACAAAACATACATACACAATACATGTCTGTAACCAAAACATACATACACAATACAAAACATAAATGTTTTGAAAGGAGAGATAATCAAATTTCAAACATCAAAATATTTAAATAGTGATAAAATCCACACAAATATTCAACACTTTTTTCACCACAACAAAACAAAATGCTGATTTTTTAAAATAAAATAAAGACAAATCTGGACATTGTCACACAAATATTATTTTCATTCATAAATATGAAGAACTGAAAAATCCATTCATTTAAGAGAACACATTTCTAAAAAATAAATTTATTTATAATCAGCTACCCAAATTATTTCCATAAAAATTAAAATTATTAAAATTGTTGTCAAATGCTACTTTCAATGAAATTTAAATACTGAGAAAATGTATAACACATTTCTTTCAATGAACTGTGAATTCTGTTAGTGTTGTTGATAAAAAGTATTGTTAACAAAAATAACAATAATTGTGAGAACAGAAAAAAACCTTTTTCCGCTTTGAAAACTTCTTTCTCAAAGATCCCATGAAACTGTCTCCTGTCTCGCACTTTTTTTCAGTCAACTGCAAAATTTTCAATGCTTCAGCGAGTTTCTCCTCTTCAAATGACATCAGAGCTTGCTACAAAATAATAATAATAATAATAGTAATAATAGTAAAATTAATAATAATAATAGTAATAATAATAATAATAATATTAATAAAATATTAATAGTAATAATAATAGTAGTAAAAATAATAGTAATAGTAATAACAGTTGCAGTAATAGTAGTAGCAGTACTATTAATAACAATAACAACATTTTTATCTAAATCTGTGAAGAATGCCAGGATACTAGAAACTAATGTGTAATGCATTTTGAAATGTTATTCACATAATGAGATATCAATTTTGTAAACAAACACTCAGTTATATTGTAAAGCATTAATTAAGACCTAATTAAGGAGATTATGTTTGTGTATATTTGTATATACACACACATATACACACATATACACACTCATGCACACACACACACACACACACACACACACACACACACACACACACACACACACACACACACACACACACACACACACTCATACACACTTACCACAAAGGAAACAAAACTGTACCCAGCATGCATTAGTGGACTTTCATCTCTGAAAATATGGAAAGAAACAAAATTAAACATTTTTCAGTTACAACAACATAAAAGATAAAGTAACTCTTGCTCCCACTGCTAAATAAGAAGAAAAAAAATTGAATTTTTTTTTGAAATATCAGAAATATTTTATATATAGATGTTAGAAAATTTATCACAAATTTCTTCAGGTCTTATTCAACAATCATATAATAACTGAAGATAAACATTTTTTTTTTTTTTAAATAAAAAAAAACCCACATAATTTTGCAGAATGGGATGTTGTTCTGATAAAATAAAACAAGGGGATGAAGGTTGCAGTAATGTACTGAAAAACAGAGTTTAGAAATTTGCAAGGGGGTTTTGCTTCTGAAATCTTTAACTTTGTTTTATTATTATGTCTTTTTTTTTCAAATCTATTTCTTTATTTGGAGGGTTTAGTTTGTTTGTTTGCTTTTGTTTGTGGTTTTTTCTTTTTTCTTTTTTTATTTTATTATTATTATTATTATTTTTTTTTTTTATCTGTGGTTGATGTTGCCTTGTTCTTTCACCTTTTATTATTTTATTTTTTTTACACTTACTTCAGTTTTCAAAATTAATATATGCTAATTCAAGTTTAATATAAGGTTTATACTGAATAAGCTACAACAGCTTGCAGTAGTTAAAAACAACATCCCACAGGAATAAATAACAACACACACACACACACACACACACACACACACACACACACACACACACACACACACACACACACACAGTGCATATCAACCAGTGAGACGTGAAGGACATCGTTATGGCTGAAATTAAAAGTTATTAAATTTTATTCGTACTTTTATAATGATATGTCTTTCTTATCATATCTGATCTGATAAAAGGTGAGATTTGTTTGGGGGTGGGGGCCGGCACCTTTAATCAATAATCATATTCACACATCATTCTCGTGAAGTAACCAGCTAAAAATAACGTACATGTACTTTTCTCAACTCTGCGCATGAGCAAATGACTGACTTTCGGAGAAAATCGTACATTATCAGCATTTTGTTATCAGTGACAATTGTAATTAATATACGGTTTTTGTATAACGAATATAAATTAAACTGGGTTATAAATGAACATTACTTGTATTTGTTGAATAATGCTTGAGCTTCGTCCAGTCCGTTGTTTAAGAACATGTTAATTCCCGCAGTTGCCATTTCCACCTCATCTTGTCCTGATTCTGAGCTCTCCTCACTGGATACATTCACCATGTCAGTTCCCTCCGCCATCTCTTTGGTCTTAACGAACGCCTTAGTTAGTTAGTACAGCTTGTATTACAATTCCACAACCTTTAGTCAGACGCCTGCGACTTTCGCCATATTATTGTTTCGACCCTCGTAACAACTCGGCAGACAAATCCGAACTTCACAAAGGGGGCCTTCTTTGGGTTGTATATAATGAAACAATTTGTAAAAAAAAAAAATAAATAATAAAGAAAAAAGAAAAAATATTTTATCAAACTTAATAATTAAATAATAATATTCATTATCTTTTACATATAAAACAAGTTCTAGTCCTTCATTCTGACACTTTTTTTTTTTTTTTTTTTTTCAGTGTTTAAATATAGGCCTATGACTACGTGACTCGACAAAAATGAAATAATCATATAGAAACTAATTTTAGTAGGATTAAATGTCATAAAATTAATGTGCAAAAATAAAATAATAATAAAAATAATAATAATAACAACAACAACTCCTCTTTATTGTTTTTGAAAACAAAACCAGCAATTAAAAATAATTCATTTTGCCGCGGAGCAAACTATTGGTAAGAATGATGCAATGTTTTGTTTTTTTTTTTTTTTTTTTTTGGTTTGTTTGCATTTAATTTATTATTTTGTGTGACATACTTTTTCATTTTTTTTTTTTTTTTTTTTTTTTAAATATTTTTCATTAGTTTTCGTTCATTCTCTTATTTCTTTCTTTCTTTTTTTATTTTTTTTTTTTTTTTTTTTTTTTATTCTTTTAATTCGTTTTCACTCTATTTTAATAACTATATAGAATACTGTTATGATATAAAGGAAAAATATAACCACGTCTTAGGTTCGACTTTGAGGAATACTAAAATTCTGCTAAGCAGAGTTGTTAACAACAACAACAACAACAACAGAAGACAAATTAATGAATTTTTTTAATTATAAAAATAGTTCAGTTTAATATTCACACATAAAATAAATGATATTATTAGGATTATTTACTTTAACTTCTAATTTCTCTTTTTTTACATTTATTTATTTATTTATTTATTTATTTATTTATTTATTTGAGAAATAGTTATGAACGATTACATATTTAAATGTCTATGGATGTGGCTGAAAGAGAGGGAGATAAAGAGTGAGAGAAAATATGTAATTAGAATATTATAAATAAATATTATAAACTTTTTATGTCTAAATAAGAAGAAGCAAAACAAAAAAATGTTTGTTACAATGACAAAATTAACGTTTGACCCCGACGTGACTCGAACACGCAACCTTCTGATCTGGAGTCAGACGCGCTACCGTTGCGCCACGGAGTCACCCGGTTGAATTATTGCAAAATACTTTACATGTACCGAACCTGTTACTTTACTTATGCAATGTATATGTATATTTTGGTTATTTAAATTATGAATCTTAAACAATTTTAGTTGCATATAATATATTCACGTGTTTATCAGTTGAACATCAGCGCTAAATTCCGACGACACAAAATACCTTCAGTACAAAAACGATTTCAGCCGAAAATATTTTATTTCTTTCGTACAGTTCCGCTGTAATTAATATTAATGAACTACTGCCAATAGCTCAAGTAGATTATGATAGAAATTTAATTTGTATTATTGTTCATTATCTGGGGATTTTTTTTTTTTTTTTTTTTTTTTTTTTTTCAGATTTTTTTACTTGTTTTTTTTTTTTTTTTGCAATTTTGTTTTTTTCTGTAGCGGTGGTATATTCTGAATGTCCGCAGTAATATTGTATATCTCACAGTCATATTAATATTATGTCTCACTATTACATTATATCTGTCTCACAGTCATATTAATATCGTGTCTCACTTTTACATTATATCTGTCTCACAGTTCAATAATCTGTCTCATATTATTAATATTCTCAGTTATAGTCTGTGTGTCTATTTTTAACCTTAATTCTTCGACTAATCATCTAATGCTTCATCTCTCGGTTCTGTTTTGTCTGTTTCACAGTTAGATTCTGTACTTATCTCTGTCAAAGAAGTGTAATCTATTTCAGTTACATTTTTCTTTTTGTCGCTGTGTAAGTTATATGCTGTCTATTCTGAAATTAAATATCCTATAACTTTTTTTGTTCTTGATAATTTCACTGTCACGTACTTACTTTTTTTATGGGTTCTTGCCAAGTGTGTGCGTGTGTGTGTGTGTGTGTGTGTGTGTGTGTGTGTGTGTGTGTTATCTTCCACTGACTTTATTGATTTTAAACTGTTTTAGATTTTATAGATTTACATAAATATTATGATAGAGTTCATAAATAAGAGACTTTTGCGAACAGTATATATTATAAAATAGTTAAACACTATTCGTATAAGTTTTTTAGTTATGATAAACCAATTTTTATGTTGTGTATTTTACGACACAACAACTGCCATGAAGTCAGTTTAATAAACAAAATAAAATAAATATGATAAAGAGAAAACTGAAGAAGCAAAAAAAAAAAAAAAAAAAAAAAAAAAAAAAAAAAAAAAAAGAAAGAAAGAAAATTAATAATAAATAAATAAATAAATAGAAAAGTTTTAATACATTTGTTAATTCTTTAAGCATTAGTTGTTGTTGCTGCAGTTGTTGTAGTTTTCATCTGTAAACATTCAAAAATAAATCTTGTCTTCTGAACATTGTTTCAAATGTATTGAAATCTCTTACAATTATGATGAGACATTTTACAGACCTCAGTTCTGTATGATATGTTTTATGGAATGATCTGCCCAACACATTTAAACAAAACACAGACATACGTAACGATAGGAAACCTGAAGCTGCCTAGACCACTCTTTCTCATTTAGCAACAATGGATATTATATACGAACCTTCCCATAGACAGGGAAACAAATATCTGTGATGAACCACTCACGGTGCACAGGGTGGAATGTGAAATAATTTAAGAGGTATATTCAGATGAACTGAACCAGGAAAACAACACGACAGGATAGTTAAAGATACTAAATCGTACCCACACAATTACTAAAAAATAACGTATCAAACACATTTAGCATGTGGATTGGATCTACTGTCCATAAGTATTGGTTAGTGTTGTGCCTGTGTTTGATGCCAGTAAAGATTTAGTCTAAGGATACAACTAATATCAAGAAGAGCCATTTTCCACCTTTCTCTACTTCGTGCTAATAAACAGAGTAAGTGTCCACAACTAGTGTCTTGTATTTCACATGTGTTTACCTTCCAAGAATTAATAAGACGTTCAGAAGAGTTTAGTGATCTCGATGAATCAATTATTTAAAGCATTCGAAAATAACAAATCGCTCTTGTTTCCACTGTTATTTTGGAGGATTAATTGTTTAAAATTATATTTAAAAAAAAAAAAAAAAAAAAAAAAAAAAAAAATCGTTGTCTTTACCTTTCAGATGTTTTCAATTTATACTATGCCAAAATATTTTGGGATACAGCTAAACCTCGATCTACCGCAGTGGTTTTCTTAATGATGTCACTGAATTGTTGACGTCATGTTTATAGCCTGCAAAACCGAAATCGAACGAAAAAAGTCGATGATTGAATCTTTTATTATTATTAGAAGATTATTATTATTATTATTATTATTATTATTATTATTATTATTATTATTATTATTCAGCCTGTTATTATTTAACATAACACAAAAGTATATCGAATCGAAACTTTTAAATTTCTAATTAAAAAAGATAATATTCAGCCTGTTTTATATACTGTTTTTATAATATTTGAATTCGAAGAAGGAAACATATTTAATTAATTAATTAACTAATTAACTAATACTGATTAATTAGTCAGTGTGTGTGTGTGTGTGTGTGTGTGTGTGTGTGTGTGTGTGTGTGTGTGTGTGTGTGTGTGTGTGTGTGTGTGTGTGTGTGTGTGTGTGTTAGAGTGGTGCGCACTAAAATAATGTGGAAAATACAGAAGAAAATGAAGAAGTTAACGGAACTGAATAGTTTTCGTTAATAAAATATTTCCGGTTTTAGGTGTTTTTCAAATCTTACGTCTGTTTCTTCGTTTAATCGAAGGTACATTTTAAACTGCAAGATGCAGGCTGAGGTTTGTCGATATTATCTACAAGGCAGATGTCATTACGGCAGCAGATGTCGTAATGCACATCCAACAGGTTAATAACCACTAACTAATAACTTAATTAAAATTATTTGTCAGATGAATATAATATATATACATTTATTATTTAGTGATGAATCGAATAAGTGGTCCAAACAAATTCTTTAAACTTTGAAGTTATTATTTTTATTTCTTTATTTGTTTTAAATTATATTTTATTATTAATTAGGACTGAACAATAACTAGGAAGTGTGAAAAATGTATTTAGTCATTTTTATTTTTATTTTATTTATTTATTTATTTATTTATTTATTTATCACCACTAATGTTTTGTTTTTAATCTCATTACACGAGCCTTTGTTTTCTGTAGCCATATAGTTTCTGTCTGAAATTTAAAGATATTTATTTAAAATAACAATGAGTTATCATTATCCAAACTTGAGATGTCTTAGGAAAATCTGAAAATAAGTTCAAATTTTCAAATATGTCGATTCAGTGCAATATTATTATATATATATAATTTTATTTGTATTTATTACTTTTGTTATGTGGTGGGTTATTTATTTTTTTGTTTGTTTGTTTGTTTTGTATTTTTATTTTGTCATTGTAATTGTTACAGGAGGGGATAATGATCAGCACAGAGATGGTTTTGGCCAGCAAGGTCACTATAAGTGGTCAGCAGGTCAGCGTGGTCCAGAGGTCCAGCTGTCCAGTCCTGAAGATGTTGTGTATGTTATCAGTGTTAACTGCCTTCTCAGTGTTGTTAAAACTGCGAGTGCATGTACGACTCTGTTGTTAATTAATTATTTGTCTTTTCTGTTAGAACCATTTGTGTGTTTACACATATAAAGATATGTTTGTGTGTGTTGTATGTTTATATATGCAACTGTGTGTATGTGTGTTTATGTCTATATGTGTTTGAGTGTATTTATGAAAGTATGTGAAAAAGCATCTGTTTGTTTTTGTATGTATGCATGAGTGCTTGTAGTTTTTTTTTTTCATGGATATAGCATCTTCTGATAATTATTTGTCAATAATAATTTTTAATTTTTTACTCTTACAAACTTTATTTTATTGTTATTTATTAACTTTTTACTCTTACAAACTTTGTTTTATTGTTATTTATTAAATGAAACACATTAATGAAAACAACAAAACTCAGTATACTGAAATACTACAACTTTAAATGTAATGGTAATTTAATTTTAGAAATAGTTTACCAAAGGAAATGCAGTTGTGGGAGGAGTCTAAAATGTGGCCATTTTCTTGTGTTGCCATGGAAAAGGATCTACCCTGTCTTCCAGGTTAGAGGATGGGATTGTTCTTTTCTCAGCTGTTCAGACTTGGTTATTGATATTTTTTATTGCTAGTATTACAGAATGTTATTTCTCTTGTTAGTGTTACTGTTATTATTGTTGTTATTTTTATTGTTACTGTTATATTATTACTGTTAAAGTCGTTGCCTTTGTTATTGCTATTATTATTTTATTATTTTTAACTGTATTATTTTTAATATGTATGTGCAAACATACAGCCACAGACACGTATAAACACACACAATTATAATTGTTGTTGTTGTTGTTGTTGTTGTTGTACATCTGTGGTGTTTTTGTCAGATTTCAACGATGTTTCACCAGAAGAGCTCCGTTCAGAGGCTTACACTGCAATGAAGGACGGAAGTCTTCAAGCCTACGTGAGTAAATGTAAAAATTAATTTAATTATTTAGTAATAAATGTACTAATAATTACTTAAATACTGTACAAAATGGAATGATAATATATATATAGATCACACACAGACACTTTGGGAATTGTATTTGTATCTTCATGCTTTTAAGTTTGCAGAGATTCAGTATATCTCTTATTTTATCTTTACAGAGACTTACCATCATTTATTTTTTCTTCTTTAACTTAATAAAAATGTTATTAGTGACTATATTTTTTATTATTATAATTAATTATTTATGTTTTGCAGTTAAGCAAAGTTCAGGGCCTGGTTTTGGATTATACAAGCAAACGACAACAACTCAAACTTCCATCACTGGATCTGAAGAAAACACTGGTAAAAAGATGAATGTATGAGTGAGAGAAAGATGGAGTGAATGAATGAATGAACAAATGAATGGGTGAATAAAATACATATCTAACAACAGTACTATTTTAATATTCATGATTTTAAGATAATATGAAAGATGAAACAATAAAACAATCACATCACATCCTTTAATTACTTAATAGCAAAGATATCATTTTAATACCAAAGTTCCCACACAGGACAGCATGTACCTCAGAGATGGTAAGGTGATATGAGCTGGTGTCGGAACAGGAAATGATTCAGTTGAAGTGTATAATGAATTTGTAGCATGATAATTAGAGCTGACCTAACTACTGAACTTTATTATTATTATTTTAATCATTATTATTTTAATTATTATTATTGTTATTATTATTATTTTAATTATTATTGTTGTTGTTATTATTATCATTATTGTTGTTTTTGTTATTGTTGTTGTTATTATTATTATTATTATTATTATTATTATTATGGAATCAGCCTAAATGAAAGTACTCGGCAGTTATGAATATTTGTTGTTGTTTCCCTTATGTATAAAGCTAAGAAATCACGGTATGTTTTGAAATTGATCTTAAACAATAATAATAATAGCAGTAATAACAGCATGCATTATTTGCAAACCCACCAGTTCAATTTCTTCTTACTCATAAAAGATGAGAATATGTAATTTTAAATTCTTTAATAAAATCTTTTTAACAAATAGCCTTCATTATTTATTGATATTATTATTATTATTATTATTATTATTTTTATTATTATTATTATTATTATTATTTTTATTATTATTATTATTATTATGATTATTATTATTATTATTATTATTATTTAACCAGGTTCAGCTACTTGAAAATCAGAGAAAAAAAGAAAACAGGTAAGTAATTTATTTATAACTTACACAAGTTAGTTTTAATTTATTACATTTTATTCTAAAGCACACTTTACTTGGTGCTACTCAAAGTTTGCCTATGTTTAATTTAATTTGGTGTTGCCAATTTCTTTATCATCTCTGTGTATTGATATTTACATGTCAGAAATACAGTTTAAGTGTAACATGATCTAATTCTGACAAATAAATGGATTAAATAAAATTTCTCATTTCTCAACAGCAAGGTTTTCTGTGTGTTGTTTTTTTATAATTTTTACTTTTATATATATTTTTATTTATTTATTTATTTATTTATTATATTTTTTTTTTTTTTTTAATTTAATGATTCATTTACTTTTTGTTTTCAGTTTTGCCAAGAAATCTTCTGTATTTGGAGGTAAGTGTTTACACTAGGAAAAATTCAGAAATTTCACCAAGCATTTTTTCTTTCTTAATCAGTAATTTATTAAAATATATTTTATTTAATCTTTTCCTTCACTGCCTTAGCATGTGAGTGGTTCCTGTAACTCCAATTCATATCAGTTTCTGTAGCACTGACATTTTATTTTTTTTTTTTTCATTAATGGTATTAATTTTTAAAAACCTAATACAATTCAAAGTGGTCATTTTTGCATTTTTTGTTTCTTCTCTGAACAAAAATATAACCTGACATCTGTTTTGAAGTGATGTATTGTGATTTGATTTTATAAGTTTATTTATTTCATTTGTATTATTATTATTATTATTATTATTATTATGTTTTATTATTTTTTTATTTATTTTTTTAGCATCCTCAGGGTCATCTTTTGGAAGTGGAACAGGAAACGGTCTTTTTGGTAAACCAGCGCAATCAACCAATCAGGGGACATTTGGGTCAGCGTCAACCAATCAGGGATTGTTTGGTTCTTCTGCACCCAGCCAAGGACTGTTTGGCTCAGGTAACAACACAGGAGGCAGTATATTTGGAGGAAGTTCTTCAGGGCTGAACATCAGCAACTCCGCCTCAACAACTCCTGGCATTTTTGGAAACACAGCACCTACTGCATCTTTTGGAAGTACCATGGCAACCAGTGCCTTTGGGTCAGGGATGCAAGAAGGAGCATCGACAACTCAGACATCTTCTGGACAAGGGTTTGGATCTCCTTCATTATCTCCCCCTACTGGACTCTTTGGTAATGCAGGAACAGCTGCTGCTTCTCCTGCAGTAGCCACACCAGGTCAGGCTGGAGGAAGGAGTCTGTTCTCCTCGGCTCCTCAGAAGGATCTGTCACTGTCAACTGTGTACACTGCGATGGACAAACTGACAGAAGAAGAGAAGGCACAGTTCATGGCTCCTTCCTTCACTCTTGGCAAAGTGCCAATGAAGCCTCCTCCAAGAGAAATGATAATGGACCAGGTTCACTGAAGACAGAAAAACGATTTGAACAATAAAAACTAGTTTACATGATTCATGAGGTTTCTGGCGCAGTCCTCAATGAACCCCTAGAACATCGAAGCTTTCAGTTCATAAAATTCCACAAAACCTGGTCTGTTGAGTCTTTATTCTTCTTCACCAAAACTCAGAATGTCAGAGCTTTCAGTTCAGCACTCAGTAAAGACACATCTCAGCTTTCAGAAAACATCATGGTTTCTGGTTCATATCTCAGCACTTCCTGGTATGAAAATACTTAAATTCAATGGACAAGTGAATCAGCGGCGGTCACTGTAAAATCCCAGGACATCACTGTTCGTGGTTCAGTTGTCATCGAGATGAGAATTAGAAATCTATGAACAAAAGAAGTGAAAGTCTGTGATCCTCACTGAAATCAGGAACATCACAGTCTGTGGTTAGGTTCTCAACAGATGCTTCAATGTAAAGCTTGCATGGAGAAATGTCACATGTTTTTGAATAAGGGAGATTACTCAGTTTTACTGTGTGTTGGTTTATGTAATCATGTATGTGTGAGTGCATGTGCATACATGTCAGTGTGTGTGTGTGTGTTATGTGTATGGATGTACACTAAGTTTTGCACATCAATAATGTTTGCTAGTGATAAAAATAAATAAAAATATATATATATATATATATTTTTTTTTTCAATTATTCCATTACTAGACAGGTTAAATATTAAGAAAAAAAAAATAAATAAATAAATAAAAAAGTAAAATATCCTTGATGTTAACCTTTGGCCAAAAATATTATAGTTTGCATTTCAGACATCTAAGTCATGCTGATTACTAAAAACATTGTGCTAAGATGAAAAGTTAAATGTATTTCCACCTAAATTGCAAATTTCCAAGATGGCCGCCAAATACTACATTCAACAATATTTTAACATCTATGAATTTAAAAGCACTGTATTTTATTAATTTCTTTTATAATACATAAACTACCTTGTTGTTTGTTTGTTTATTTGTTTATTTTTTGTTATATTTTTTTTTCTTCATTATCAACAACATAAGTATCATTGATTATTCACTCTAAAAGCAGATTTCCTCAGTTTTATTTTATTTTTAGTTCACCAACACTCGTAGACTTACTTAACAGACAAAACGCCGTTAAAGATCTCCTGAAAGATTTCGTTTTACGAATTTAATGACCCACACAGACATTTAACGTCACGCTTGATATAAATTTAAACATCCGTGATCCAGATCAGTGTCCTAGAAACAAAATACTCTGTGACGTCATTACGTTTGCATCCGATTACAACCGGATGTGCACGGATTATTCATCTCGGCGGTGCAGTAAAGAATGAAAACACGATGAGAAAAGTCGGGTGGATCAAAGAGGGATCACGTGACGAACTGTGTGAATCACTCCCTGTCTTAACAGTATCTTAATGTAATTTTCTTCCTTCTTGTACGCGCAATTCAAGAGCATTCAGACATAGAGTCTATGATAGACTTGGCTTATAAAAGTTATAATTTGATGGTAATGCAGCAAATGCCGGATTCAGGATTTTGCAAATAAAGGATTGGCAGGCAGTTCCTACTTCCGGCAGTTTAGAAGAATAAAAAGTAGTTGTACTGACTTATGTTTTACAATATAAAATTGTGTTGTTTGTATTTTGTTGTTGTTGTTGTTGTTTTTTTTTTTTATTGTTTTTCTTTCTTTTTCCCCTATAAATATAAAATTGATACATAGTGGATTTTTGTATTTTTAAATTACATAAGACGCATACAATGAGAGAGAGAGAGAGAGAGAGAGAGAGAGAGAGAGAGAGAGAGAGAGAGAGAGTCAAAATACTTTAGAGGATCTGTTTCGGGGGCGGGGAGCATCAAATTAAAATTACGTTGTTTTTTAATTTCAGTTATAACAATAATAATAAAAACAATGACAACAAAAACAATAACAACACTAATGTCTGTGTCCTCATGACAGAAATAAAATTTTAAAAGATTTCCGTATTAAATAAAATAAATAATAATAAATAAAAATTAGAAAAAAAATCATATATATAATGTAAATTTGAGCGTCATATCCTTTGTAAATGGAGCATCATGTGTCTGAATTCGTAACTCACAAAATTAATGTACTGACATTTTAAATTAAAATTTATAAACTTGAATTAAATGGTATTTCAATGTGCTTTATGTATTTCGTTTTATCTTGTTGTTCTGACAGGTATTATTTTGTTGTTGTAGGAGTTCTTTTGTTGTTTTTTGTTGGTTTGTTTTTTATTCTTGTTTATTTTTTCGTTTATTTAAGTAAACAGATAAACAATTTGTTGTTACTGTTGTTTTTGTTGTAGTCGTCATCGTCGTAAAAAAAATTCCGCTGACGCAGTTTTTTTTAATTTTGTTTCTGATTCGTGCTCTCTTTTTTTTATTATTAAATTAATTTTGATATTTTCATTAATAAATGTATTTACCCTGTACTCATAATCGACTTATTAACATTACAAATCTATTTATAACGTTCCAGGTAGGAGTTGTTAAATAATAATAATTATTATTAAGAGCCGCATACGCCATGATTAGTATCACGTTTTGTAAATACACCAATCCATACATTTTCATACAAAACTCAAACGAAATTATAAAAAGGAAGATAATAATAATAAAATAAAAAAAATGGTGGTATATTTAAACATTCACGCACACACACCTACTAATACATGCGATTCAATTGAAAGGTCACGACCTTTCAAACTTTGATCGTTTTGATAGTTCGAATTTTGATAGCTGACTTTTTAAATTATTAATCTAAATAACATTATTTCTAGGTGCGGATCCAGAAATTTATAGAAGGGGGAGCGGGTTCCTATTGTTAAATGCCGGAGAAATACGACTTTAAAAAGAAAAGAAATAATGAGAAAAAACATTTATTTATTTATTATTTATTATTATTATTATTATTATTATTATTATTATTATTATTATTATTATTATTATTATTCATTTGTTGGGTTATTTATTATATTCAGTATATTCGATATTCGCCTATACCGTATTCAGGCACTGATTAATTTAAACACCTTTTTCATAGTTACGTCAGACTCAAGTGATAAGCAAACGTTTATTTCAACAGTATGCGTCCCTCACTATTCCAAGGCCACTGCGACTTTTGTTCAATAAGTATTAAGTAAAGGTCTAGAAGTTATCGACGAGTGGATTACCATGTTGTCAATACATGTATAAAGGTAACCGTGACGTCACCGTATCACGTGTCTTCAGGCGGGATCGAGGCACATGCGCAGCCGCCGCCATTGTAGTGTGTTTCGTGTTGTGGATTGTGAAATTTTTTACGAAATATTTCGTTCATTTAGACTTTTCAGACTTTATAAATTGTGCGTCAAGCAAAAGTATCAATAAGTGTGTGTGTTTGGACAGTTATTGGACATTGTACTATTAAAAAGGACGATAATTTAGTGTAATGTCGGCAAGTGTAGATCAGGTATGGAAGTCGGCCATTTTCTTTCGAAGTAGAAGTATGTCGATCGCGATATCATCATAATTCGTTTTTCTCAATGCTATTTTTTAATTGTTAGTTTTGATCATGCGAATTTTTATGACTAATCGGTTATGTTTTTTCCTTTTCATATCGATCCATCCAAGCAGAGGGCAAAGGGACAACAAAATCAAGGTGAGTTTCAATTGTCCCAAAAAGATCTTAACACTGACCGACGAAGTGACACGCCAGTTGTAAAAATAGGTCCACCGATGGTTTAAGCGTATATGGGACGTTTGATAAGGGATTGGTGAAATGACCTCTTAAGTCGTACGCCGTTTAATTGTTAAAGCTCGAACAATATTTGTTCTGTGAAACTTGTAGAACCACCTAAATTAATGATAACTTAAGATTAAAATTCATTCCTTTAAGTTAAATTATATCAGAAGAACTTTGCATTTTACAAAAATGCCGCAGTTGACTGATACTTTTAATGAAGGTAATTTTGCCTGTAGAGGAATGTTGGCTTTGAAAATAATATAGATAACTGTCCAGAAATAATTATGTAATAAATTTAATGTTCCAAATAAATATTTGTGATCCGAAACTGTATTGTTTTTATAAAATATATTTTATTTTAATACATAAATAAATTTATATTTTTACAAATAAATTTAAATTTAGTGGTAACCTTTGGAATATCTACTTTAGAAATTTTAATTTGCTTCAGATCTTAAAAGCAATAAATAAATAACTGTGGTAATGTGATTTGCATTTTTAAAAAATATTTTATTACAAGTAATATATCGTACATGTTTGTTTTTTTACTGTTAAATACCTAGACTGAAGTTTCAATTTAATAATATTAAAAACATAACAGAAGATAAAATAAGTTTGAAATGAGTTACTTAAATTTAAAAAACCAAAATCAAATCAGACTAAAAAACAAACAGAAAATTCACCAAAGAACAGTTAAAATGAAAGTTAACATTTATATGCTTTTAAGAGATGTATTCAGGTTTTATTTGTTTAATATCGTGTTTTTATATAGCGTACTAAATTATCCTATCCATTATTACCCTTAAAGCTTGAAATAGGCGACACTGTTAATAGTAATTGCCCAGTAAATAGTCCACCAATTCATTTAAATAAAGAGTGACAAGCAAGGTCACCCAAAAATGAGCAAGCTGTATAGCGTGACGGTTTCATTTTGAGTTATTTTCGATTCTAACCACTCCAATATTGCAGTATATGTTTTGTCTATGGAAAGGGTTGATTTAAAAGAAAAAAATGGTGAAAGATACTTTACTCTATATTTACTTCCTGGATGATGTTTCCTTTCTGTGTAGAGGGAGAAAAAAAAAAGTGACAACACCTGATTTAGTCATTAATATTGAATTACGAGTCTCATTACAAAAGAAAAGACCCTTCATAATTTGTTTTCATTTTTATCATTTATTTCACTAGCTAACTGTTCATAAAATGACATGTCACTGAGTACAGTATTATTTATTTTATGTTTTTGCCAAGAATATTGCTATCATTTATATCATAATAATTAAGTTGGGGAAAAAAAAGGTTACAAATTCCTTTTGTGGATAATAACTTGTCAAACAAAAAAGTTTTAAGTTTTTGTACAGTGTCCTAACGTTATCAAATTGTCATTATATCCCTTGTTTTAACACCTCTTAATGATTAATAACTGTTGATGAACAGTTGACAAAAAATGATTTCTTTTCTTTTTATTTATGATGTTGTAAATGATTGTTTCCGATGTGTTGTGTGGTGAAACAAAACTCACTTGATTTGTTCTCTCTGCAGTGTCCAATGGTCCCAGTAAAGAAACTGTGAAAGATTCTCACGAAGAGTTTGATCAGTATCTTCCTCATCAACAACCTCATCAACAGGTACAACGTCGTCTTTGCAACTTCACACTGTCATTAGTTCAGTAGACTTGATGCATTTGTGTAGAAACTGATGCTATTTCAAATACTTAGATTTCATACCATTATTAATTCAGTAGACTTGACATATTTGTATATAAGCTGAAACTTTTTTGAATAGATTATTTCACATCATCATTAATTCAGTAGACTTGATATGTTTTTGAAAGTAAAACCCTTTTGAATTAATTCACATCACACTATAAATAAATATGAATCCTTTGTGGAATAGAAAAAAAAGAAACATCACAAAGCAGGTTTAACTACAACTGATATTTTTTTTCTTCAAATTAATATCTAACACAAACTAAAAACAATTGAAAAAACATTTTTGCTTGGTTACTGCAACAGAATCACAGGTAAGATTAACAGTTGTTATATTTTGTTATATTCAGATTTGCAAGTAGTTTATTTATTTATTTATTTATTTATTTATTATTATTATTTATTTTTGAAAATCTTCAAAAATTCATTTACACTTCAATAATATTACATAGACAACATTCAGTCATATTTATTTTTAAATTTTATTGATGTAATAATAATTTGAAACTAATTTTTTTTTTTTTTTTTGTTCTCTCTTCTCAGCAGCCTGGTTATAACCCAGCCCCAATGTCAAGCCCTGGAGTGTCTGACCCCTTTCTTCCCAGTTACTACAATGCATCGATGTCGTTTCCTTACATGGACCAAGGACTTGGTGCTGGACCATGGTCAAATGGCGGCGACCCTCCAATGTTTTCTATGACAAGTTATGATTACAATGGAATTTTCGGAAGTTTCGGTTACCCACCGTTCGGCTGGGAGTACCCCTCTGACTACTGGGGACAGCAGAATGCAGGCGCACCTGCGCAGAACAAACCACAGCGTCAGTACATGGAGCAGGAGTACTACCGTCCCGAGAACATGATGCCTGCAGAGGCGTACAGTGCGATGAATGGCGAGCTGGAGAGGGACGGAGTGAACACGATGGAACAGAGTTTGAAAGGAATGTCTCTAGCCGACGGCAAAATGGAGGGTGGTGTGAACGATATGGTAGGGGGAGAAAACGGGGTTAACGTGTCACAGGGACCAGTTATTTCGGGTGGAGGTGGTGGTGGTGGTGGCGGTTCGCAGGCACCCAAAAAAGCTTCATGGGCGGCTATTGCAAGTCAACCAGCGCGCCAGCAACCGAAACAGCGGAGTATTCCTCGGCCTCCTGTTAATCCTAAACAGCACAACATGGACATCGGAACCTGGGGAGAGAACCGCTGCAACGGTGGGGGCAGGCCACCACAGCAGCGTCAAGGATTCAACGCACCTCGTCGGCAAATGAACTCTTACAATTCAGGTGGAAATTCTGGTAGCAACCAGCACAACTCCAATAGCAACGGCGGTTACAACAACAACACGACGACATCGTCGTCTAATTCTTCGTCAACTTCGTCAGCCGTTGGGCCCGCGAACAGCCCCGTTCTAGACCAGTTGAAATCGTCGAACCAGTACAATCCCAAGGAGTACAACTTGAACCTGAAGGGTGCCCGTTTTTTCATCATTAAGAGTTATTCGGAAGATGACATTCACCGATCTATCAAATACAGCATCTGGTGTAGCACGGAACACGGAAACAAGCGACTGGACCAGGCGATGCGGGAACGCGAGGGCAAAGGCTCCATCTACCTTCTGTTCAGTGTTAATGGAAGTGGACATTTCTGTGGCATGGCAGAGATGGTGTCACCCGTCGACTACCAGAAAAGCAGTGGCGTGTGGGCACAGGACAAGTGGAAGGGTCAGTTCGAGGTTAAGTGGATCTACGTGAAGGACGTGCCCAACAGCCAGCTGCGACACATACGACTGGAGAACAATGAGAACAAACCTGTGACCAACTCACGGGACACTCAGGAGGTCCCCCCAGAGAAAGGCAAACAGGTGTTGAAAATAATTCATAGCTATCAGCACAAAACGTCCATCTTTGACGATTTCACTCATTACGAGAAACGCCAAGAGGAGGACGTTAAGAAGGTAATGTGTGTTCGTTTTTTAAAAAAACAAAACAATTATTAATAAATTCATTATTTACAGTGTAACCACGTAGAATTAAAAACTAGGATAACAGAAAGAGGAAGGTATGCGATCTCGTCAGATTTGTACAAAGCACAGCTGTTTCTGTACCTCTGATAAGATGTTTATTTTTTGAACCAGGCCCACATCTGCATGATAGTGCTAGCTGAATAATCTATTTATGTACAATAGTGTGAGGACAGTGTTAAAACTGAGAGAGAGAAAAAAATTGGTATGTACAGAAGCAACGTCACATAAATAAAGTTAAGAAATGTTAAACTGGCACACAGCAGTTTCATTACTATTATATTTAGGGTTGGGTTGGGGAAAATACCTTAAATATATACTAGCATTCATTCAATACACTACTTCTGGGATTAAAATGCATTGATGACCACAAGTGTTTTTTGGATCAAACACTGAAGTACTTGTATTATTAATAAAGCTTTTAATTTGTGCAGCATACTTTAAAAAAAGAGGAATACATTTGTTGTGTTTGGGATGAAAAGTTTTTAAAAATTTCTTCGATCACAAAATTGGACATCGTTTGAAAGATACTACACATCAAATAAATGATTAAGACAAATTACTGGCTTAAGTATATTAAAGGCTGTGTAAATAATTTAAGTAATGAGTAGCAGAAGAAGAAAAGTGAAATTATTTTGAAAGATTCATCTGAACCCCAGACTGAAGAAGCTTGTCTAGTTCTTATTAATTTTTGTATTTATATGTGACAAGATAGGTTTGCAACAGCACAAACTCTGGAGATGCCAAAAACATCAACAACAACAAAAATTAATAATAAATTTTAAAAAAATTAAAATAAGTAAATACAAAATCTTGATATATGGGACATAACTCAAAGTTTGCACTAAAAACTCTACACTTCAAGTTAGACTAAATGCAATGGTTGATAATATAGTTAATCTAGATAATCTGCTTAAATTCTTCTCAATCTAAGATCCTAGATTTATAATATTACAAGGGTAATATGTAGACAAGTTGATTTAAAAAAAAAAATAATAATAAAAAAAACACTTTTTCTCCATCATCCACTTCTTTACTCATGCACAGACACTCTGGTGTAATACAGGTGTGTTAATATAAAACAAACTTGTGTATTAAAAGATTTTGTGGAGAGAATATTGACAAAAATATTCCATATACAGGGGAAGTAATTAAGTAAATAAAATTCAGTTAAAAATACTCAGAAAGATGTAGCAGCTGCCACTAATAAATAAAAAAAATTATTTTTATTTTTTAATCCTAATAATTCAATTTTAGTGCTTTTCTAACTATTTTTTACAGAAATAGAAATAATAATAAAACAAATATTACATAGGAAACAGAATTTTTTTTAAAAATAGGTTGAATATTATTATTTTTATTTGTTAGTTTTATTTTTATTCACAAAACTTTATTATTTAAACAAAACTATCTGTACTGATATAAAATAATAAAAAGTATATCCAATAACAGAATAGTTTAAACTATTTTTTTTTTTTTTTTTTTTTTTTTTTTTTTAATAAAGATTATTCAGCGGATAATTTGGTTGATAATTTGCTGAAATGTTTTGACATTTTTTTTTTATTCGAATAATACCTGTGTATTTCTGTTTACTATTAAAATGCATGGAGTAAATGATGCTTTATTTTTTGGCAATCTTAACAGCAAATTATAACAAAACAACAAATGATGTGGATGTCATGATACAGTCACATACAAGATGAGTCTGTTTGCTCTAAACTTTCCCCTAGCATCAGAAAAATACAATTAATTTGTCATTACACCATTTGTACAGGGTAAAGTGTTAAAATGACAACATTCAAATAACCAGCAGCTTTAGTTTTTATTAGGTTGATAGCTTACCCATGACCAGTACAAGTATACTTTCATTGTTTAATTTTAGTTAAAAGAAAATAATTAAATATAGAGAATTTGATCAGAGGACTTACTCATAACAAAACTTGTATATTTTAATTTTTAATTTCTTTAAACATAACTTAAATTAACAGTTTACATTTGATTTTATTTATGAAATCAATCATTTTAACAACATATGAGCTGTTTGTTTTGCTGTGAATGAATAAACTTACAGAAAATGATTATATACATTTCTCATTTCCCTCCTGATTCAATCAAGGAACAAGTTTTTAATGAAACGCTGAACATTTTTTGAAATGGTGATTCAAACCAAACACTACTGTGTTACATACATTTTAGAATTGTCATTGATATTAAACAGTCAGATTTGTTTTAAGTCAGAATTTAAACAATTGTCATAATTTCCACAGTTTTTATTTGTAAATATATGTCAGTAACCACATTTACAATAATAAATTAATTAAATAATAATAACAAAACCTGCACCAACAATAACAATAAGAAGAAAAGCAGAATAAAATAAATAAATTTTAGCTCTAGTATTTTTTATATCTCAAGGCTATTTAAGTTGTTTCTGGCTAGTGTGAAATAAAAACTTGCAGAATACAAGCAATGAAAGCATGAAAGACATACATACATGTTATCAGAAAGTTAAAAAGTCATTTAATTATTTCAATAGGTATTTAGGAAAATTTATTATTATCAAGAACATTTTACCCATTCTCTGTTAAAAATATAGATAAACGTACTTTCAGAATTAATCTTATAACTAGTACATATAATTTTTATTTTTAAATTTAAATTTATATCATTTTGTCTTTTAACAGATGGCTATTCAAAAGTCTAGACAGATAAATGTAATTTTATAAATGCATCAGACATTTGTTACTTAGAAATGTATATACTGCATGGCTCTTTTCTGACCAAACTTTGTGCATGAACATTTTCTTTTTATTATTATAATAAGAATTCAGAAACTTAATTAAAGTAAAAGGGTAATATTAGATGTAGAGATGTTTGTTTATGTGCGTAGACATATATATATACATAACACATGCATGCACTATTCTTAGATAACACATTTTATTTATAATTTACTTTGTTTGTCTACTGAATTACGTAGGTATATTTATTAAATATCTGGGGGAAAGAAAAAAAATAGCTGCAGTCATAGTTTTCAATCATGATGTTACATTATCACATTACAAATTAAAATGTCAGGTATATTTTTATTTATTTATCATTACTTTTATCTTCCTGGTTTATTTTACATAACAATCTTTATTTTAATTCAAGTAGCTTATATTCCTTTTTCTTCTTTTTTTTTTTTTTTTTTTTTTTTTTTTTTTTTTTTTAAAATTTATTCATTTTATCCATGCCTGCAGAAAATACTCCTCAATTATTTTCTCTCAGTATGACTCTAACAAAATAATTTGTAAACTCTTTTTTTTTTTTCATTAATATATTATTTAAATGCATGGTTTTGGCTGATGTTGGGGAAGATTGATTTTGTCATAAAATATTTATTGTTGAGAGAATACGTTTGTGCTTCCCTTTTACAGGTCATAGTTATTTTGTGTTGTTGCTGGTTACTGTTTTATTGCTTAACAGAAACTTTCAAAGCAGGAGTTTTATTTAAACTGTATTACATAACTGTTTATACTGGTCTCTTCCATTAAATCCTAAAGGTTTTGTTTTAATTATTTTATTTTTGTGATATTTTCAGCAACACATTAATATATATTGTTATTGTTGTTATTGTTATTATTATTATTACCATTACTATTATTATCATCACTGTCACTAATTAGATTTTGATTAATATTTAGAAATGGCACAAATTTTCCACACTTTATTTTTTTTAAATGGCTTTCATGTATCAGTGATTTCTGTTATTTCCATGACGTTTGTGATATTTAAAGCAGTTAACAGATTGCTTAAATTAACACTGTTCAGAATTATTGTTATTTTGTTGTTGATGATGATGTTATCATTATTGTTGTCAACGTTTGTAGAAAATAACATTTCTTTTTCTATATATTTTGTGGGTGTTGGTATATATTAAATTACAATTTAGCCTTCACATCTGGCAGTTGGTTCCTCAAAGCTGTTGTCACATTGTTGTTTTATGTTAAGCAAATGTTCTTGCCCAAAAGGCCATTAAAAAAGAAAATCAATTACTGACTTCTCGCAGGTAAAAAAAAAAAAAGAAAAAAAAATAATTTTAAAAAAGGAGCAAGTAAGAAATGAACCAAAGAAAAACAGAAAAATAAGAATACAGGTTCAGCCTTTTTAAAAATTAAACTGCTAGTAGTATTCCGAAAGTTGAATTATTAACAAAATATTTTTAAAAAACACTAAACTTTTAAATCTATGTATATGGGTTAGGTGATAATGTGCTTGCATTCAGTACCAAATTATTAACTTTTCAGTCAAAATTCAAGATCGGTTTCTTTTTTTTATTAAAAGTTTAATTACAAACAGACATTCATTTAGTGACAAGATGTCAGAATGTTTGTAAGTAAAATCCAGAAATAGGTTTATATAAATTGAGTTATGTCTGGTATGTGTAAAATAATTTCTTTAAAATGGTTTCAGTATTAAATAAACGTAATAAGTACATATTACTACTGCCACTACTACTAACAATAACAACAATAAAATTGAAATAGTATCAAGCCATGAAATATTTTTTGTTTGTTCTAAAAACAATATATCTCTCTGAAGTCTGTAATTCAAACTTTTTATCTATCAATTATGAAGTGGGAAACATTGATTAAAATTACAACATTGCTTTCAAGCTCACTAGATGTGACTTCAAGTAAACATCATCTAGAAATATCGAAATTTGCTTCTATAGAAGTGTCACTTTTATTAACAAAATATTTTTTTAAAAATAAACATTTAAATCCTATGTATGTGGGTCAGGTGATATTGTTTTTTTTTTTTTTTTTTTTTTTTACCTGCACATAAGATTCAGATTATATTTTATTGATACAGGTGACAGCATATGAATACCTGTAGCATTTTAAATTTACTTCTGTGTTTAACTTTTTTTTTTTTTTTATTATTATTATTATTATTATTGTGAACAGAGATGAGAATAAATATTTCCTTGAGCTGGGCATACTGTTAAATTAAATAATTATCTAAATTTTCTCTAAGATCAGTTTTTGTTGGCTGGTTTGAGAAAAGTTGTTTACAGAAATGCTGGTTGAAATGTCTTCTGGTAAATTTAGTTCCAGATGATATCTTCATTGCAGTGTAGATCTAAAATAACTCACATCTGCAGAAACAAATTAGACTGTTTGATTCTCTGTGTGTGTGTGTGTGTGTGTGTGTGTGTGTGTGCGCACTTTTTTCAACTGCATTATTGGCATAAATATTTTCTATTCATTCATGATTTTTTATTATTATTATTATTATTATTTTTTTTTTTTCAATTTTGGATTTTGACAGACACATCCAGTTCTGCTGTGTTTTTATCCAGATGGCTGTCTGATTGACATGTATGATTATTTTGTCTTTCTCTCTTTTCAGTAATTCTGATGTATGCAGTGTTCTTGGCTTTTAAAGGTAATTACTCTTTCAAATGAAAATTTGTTTTACTACTCAGGTATTTTTCTATAAAGAATTTCTGAAAAGAGAAATCTCCCACAAATTTAAAGACAGTCATTAGATGTTTCAGCAAGAACTAAATTCAGACTTGGTAAAAATTCAAGTCCTGAATTTAAGCTCTTTTCTTTTGTTTTTATCATCAGCATTATTATTATTATTATTTATTATTATTATTATTATTATTATTATTATTATTACACCACTATGCAGACTAGATGTATCTTTATTAATTAAGATAATTTTGAAAATCACAAGTCAGGTTTGAGTTTCTCAGACAGGTGTGCATGCATTGTTAACATAGTTGTCAGGTGTTTTTATTTCTAAACTTAATTTTATACTTCTTTTAGTTGCATCTGCTTCAGGGAGATATGGTAAACTTTAAAACAGCTTTTAAAAATCTGCTTGTGGTCATATTACATAGGCTAAATGATTTTAAGAATGGTCTTGTTACATCTGAAATGAATTTCTTTATAGTTAAAAAGACTATTGAGAATTCATTGCACATTTCATTAGTTACCTTGTCAGTGTTAGAAGAAGTAAACATGTGAGAACATCAAGAGTTACAGATGGGTGGAGTGAGGTGTTTTGAATTTATTTTTTAATTCTCCATAGATCCTTTTTAATTAAATGTCTCAAGAGTGGATTTGATAAACCAGTCCTGGGTGCATTTTTGAATTAGTAGATGAAATGTTGGTACAGAACAACAGTTCGAAACATGGCCAGGGGCATTTCCAAGGTGATAAAGATGTTCAGTTAGTTTTTCCTGTCTCATTTTCTGTGCAGTGTAGATAAACATTACTTTAGTCTTGTGGAATGGAGGTATTGGAGATAAAGGTAGAGAAAGTAAAAGGGTTGGTGACTCACAAAAAATGTTTGTACCATTCGTGTACAATATTGTACATTCTCTGGAAAATGCATCGCAAAGTAAGGATAAATAACAATAATAGATAATAATGGATTCATATACATGTATCTGTGTGTGTGTTTTTGAGAGAGAGAGTGCATGAGTAAGAGGGAGTAAGTGTGTTCGTAGATAACTGATCTGCTGTAATTGCATTGTAAACAAGCTGAGTTAAACAACTGTTTTTCAAAACACAGGATTGCTGTGTTAGTGGAAGGGCTACAGAAATTGATGGGTGGATAAATGACTTGTGTATCGATTTCTCATCTCTTCTAACTTATCTTACAATGTTGCTCAGGTTGGAAAAACGTATCTGTTTCTGTTGCATTTTATTCAAACCCACATTTCTACTGAAATTTAATATATACTTGAAATGTTGATATTATAAAAATTAGATATACAAGTTGATAAAAACTGTTTCAGTTGTACCATGCAGTCCATATTTAGCACATTTTAAAATCACAGAATGCTCTTCTTTGTTTTTTATTTTATTTTTTATTTTTTTGGCTGTCACTTTTTTAAATGTATAAATGTTGGAAATGGGAGGGTAGAAATTGTTAACTGAAGTGATTCACATTGTTCAATGTCAGGGGAGATCATAACCTCTGTTGGTAAGTATTAGGGGTAATTCAATATCTTTCTGTTTATACTGCTAAGGACAACAAACCAGATTTATTTGGCACATCCATTAATATGAATATTTATTGAGAATGTTTTTTTACTTAATATGAAATGTAATCATTAGAAGAAAAAAATATGTAAATGTATTTTTATTTATATTTGTATTTTTATTTTTTTCAGAGTGGAAAAATGTAAACCATCAGAACTTGCTCGCCAAGATTAGAACTTTAATTAATGGATTACTTCTTTTTGTGAATTATCTTATGGTTATGGAAAGGATTTCACATTTTTTTTTTTTTTTTTTTTTTTTCAAAACATTTTTTTATTTTTTTTTAATTTTTTTTTTTTAAAGGAATTAGACCTTAGTGAATTGTTTTTAGGAAGCAAATTGCCCAAAATTATACACCAATCAGTTGTAATGGAGGATCGACCCCTTCGATTTCTTTGGAATTGTATGATTATAAACTTTAACATAAACAAACAAACAAACAAAAAAACTACAAAAAAAAAAAAACTTATATTCTTGACTTGTTATCATGCTCAGCGACTGACTTAGCCCTCCACTTGATTCTAGGATGTTGAAAATGGAAACTGATTTTAACCAGGTTAACTGCAAAAAACAGCAGGAGACAAAACAAACAAAAAAAAAAAAGGAAAGAAATTTTGATCGTTTTCTCGCGAAAGCATCAGGTGTTTTTAAAAAATGTGAAATTAAAACAGGATTATCAAGACCGTATTTTTTTCAGTGAAAATTGTTAAATGTGATACAAACAGATACTATAAAAAAAAAAAAAAAAGACCGTGTTGGTGGGTTTTCTTTTGTTCTTGTTTTTTTTTTTTTTTTTTTTTTTTTTTTTTTTTTTTTTTGATGAAATATTTTCAAAAATTGGCTGTGCGGCTGTTCTTTGTTTCCCACATTTTTTAAAATTCCCTAAAAAGACCTTGCCTCTCATTCTTCCCTGTGTTATAGTTTTGAGGCCCATGGAAGCAGGTGGTTATATGACTTGTGAAAATTTTTCATTGAAAATAAAAAATAAATTGTAAAAAAAAAAAGAAGAAGAAGAATAAAAGAATGGACAACTTTGCAGCAGATTTCCATCAGTGTTGAAACAAGCATTATTATTATTTTTTTCAAGCGTGTACGTTTGTGTGGTATTTTCATAAATACTTATGACAGCTAAGCAAAAAAAAAAAAAAAAAACTCAAGACAAACACAAAAAAAAAAAAAACTTCATTTGAAGATTGTTATTGTTTTCAATTGACCTGAAGAAAGAAAGAAATACAAAAACGAAAAATAAAACTTCACAATTTTCAGTGAAAAGAAGTCGGAATGGAGTTACCTGCAGCAGATGATTCTTCTAAAAATAGCCTTTTGTGTGAAGTTGGAGGTTACTCACTCTCTACCTTCTCGTCGTCATGTCCGTAATGTGCCAGTGGCACTGAAATATCAAGTTTTTCTTTTTCTGTTAATGAAATAAAGTCTATAATATGGCATGCATAACAAATACAGTGTTGTTTCATTTTGATTTTACATTTCTCAGAATTTTTTTACACGTTTTACAAACCACAGTTTTAAAAATTTGAATTGCCAAACATTTTAGTTTTGTAATTGGATTAAGGATAAATAAATAAGTTATAATATTATTCCATGCATCTGAAAGTAGACATGAAAGATTTTATTTCATTTTGTGTGATGATAGAGATTTTCTTTTAAAAATGTGTGTCTATTATATATTTATAATTTCAAAGAACTTTATTTAAATTAAAAGCAACAAAATTGTTAACATTATTTTGCCACTTAATGTTTCAGGATTAAACTTGAAAATGAAAGTTAAAATTTTCCGTGAAAAACACTTAGTGTTGGTCAACTTTCACTTTTTATTTAACTGAACAAACGAGATGAAGCAACTTTAAGACTAAAATGCAAATGGAAAGTAAAAATACTTCAGGATTAGATTTTGAAAATGAAAGTAAAATTTTCTGTGAAAACACTTAATGTTGGTCAACTTTAAGACTAAAACGCAAATGGAAAGTAAAAATACTTAGAATGACTTTAATTTTATGTCACACTCATCTAACAGAGGTTGCCAGAGAAAATATTTACTAATTACAGGTCTTTTTTCTATTATTGTTGTTATTAATAGTAAAAATACATCAGTATACAATATGTATGGATTTGATTTGAAACAATAAAAATTAACATGAAAACATTAACTGTTAACATTAATTGAATTCCAGTTTGATATTTCAGAGTTGGTAGGTGAAAATGGTTACTGATAAAAAAGCTGTGTTATTTTCTTTCTATTTATTATTATTATGTTTATATATATAAATATTCATTGTAACATGCATTAGAATGTACTACCGCTGAAAGTAATGACTGCTACATCATCACCACATTTAATAAATTAGACTTAATAACAAATATATCATAAAATATCCTTAAAATACTAAATGAATAAATTTAGTGTGTATTTATAATTCAGTAATGAATTCTGTTGTGAGCTAGATTTCTCAATGGATTATGATAAAATGCCAAAAAGGTTAAGTTGTTGCACTGAGTGGTGTGATTGAAACAGGAATTTTGTTCCTGTTATTACTAATACTCTTATTAAAGCACACAGTAATTTTCTCTTTTTCAAATTGAAGTCCGTAAATGTTACTGTGTAATCTCACAAAATGTTTTAGATTTGACAGACATTGAAATTAATGAAAAAAAAATTTAAAAAAAAACTTCAGAAATTTGTAATGTGGGCTTTTGAAGCTTGAAAATATAAATTTTATTATTTATTTATTATTATATACTTTTTAAATGTATTATTAGAAATGACTGCATTAGGCCTGTGTGTGTGACACGACAATACATTTACAGAAGTGCAACAACACGTTTGACAGCTCGTATTGTGTGTGTTCCCGTAGTGGGGGCGCGACTGATCACTGAAGGGTGACAGGAATTCAGATATGTATATTTTAAAAAGCTGGCTCATTTTCAAACGTTTTCAGGGAAAGAACAAAAAAAATAAAAAAAAATCTGATCGAAGAAACAATATCATTGTTTAAATAATAAACGAGTTTGGTCTTGAAACTGGCGATCTTCCAAAACAGGGTAGGTAACTGAAACAATGCTAGGTGTCGTTTCTAGAATCTTCAGCATGTGATTTATTCTTAATGTTGTCTTGATCGTTAATAATAATAATAATAATAATAATAATAATAATAATAATAATTAATTAATTTCGTAAAAAATGAGAATAGGCCTAAATTACATTTTTCGTTAAAATAATGAGAAATATTTCAATTCGGTAGAACAGTTTAGCAGTTTAAAATATACGGCAATATTTAACATGTGCTTCAGTTTTAAATTATGACTACTTCGAATGATGACTTAATTTACTTATATTCAGATAAATGAAAAACCGTACATCGATTTTAAATACTTGAAGTGTAGATTCTAAACAATTCACTGCATATCAAACATGTCGGTCAAAAACAAATGACGTACTCAAAGTTTACCTAGTTACAGCTTATCACCATAAAAATACACAATACACAAATTACTTCAGTCAGAAATCACTGGACACGGGTAAACGATTTTATTATAATTTACAACGTACAATTTTAACTATTTGTTTATTCATAGGCGTCTTATATTTACTACGACATCATAGGATCTGGGCTGGGACACTTGTTTAAAACAAAATTTCAATCTCAGGCGGGGTAACTACTGTCTGCCATGTCCTTGTAACCGCTGTCCGCCATTTTGATGAAGTACAGGCGAGAAATCGATAAAAGTCGTAGTACCAAAAGTACTAACGTGTTTGTCCTTTGTCCGGTTTTTATCTCTGACCAAAGTTCAGTCGTAAATGTGTTTTACACTCGGCATCAGCTGATAGGTCGTTTCCGACTGCTCGCAGTGCACTTAATTCTTAACTGAGCCAAACGACTCTTTCGTAATCGCAGTTTCTTCTAGAAGCAGTTAAAACTCAATGATGGTGATTGTCATTGTTATTATGATTATTATGACGACGATGGTGATGAAGAAAATAATAACACCAACAACAGTAAATAAATAAATAAATAAATAAATAAATAAAAAAATATATATAATCAATTCGCTATGATTACAAATTTATTTTAGGTAATTTAGAAACGTTACTGCACGTTTGGCAGAATATTACAAAAATATCCCATCAACCCTCCTTTAAATCATTGCACACACACACACACACACACACACACACACACACACACACGTTTTATTCTGCGTACTGGTTGGCGGTACGAAGGTCAACGAACGACCGAGTTTACACATCAAGCTATTTGTTACAGGTAACTTGCGACTTACGTTCTACGGCTGTCAGAGCTTGTTTTCGAACACTTCGGAGCGAACGGATGGCTAAATGGGGTAAAACGCAGTAACACAAAACTAACTTCGCCGTGTCGCTGAAGTGTATCCCAGGGTAAGATGTAACTTTATCAAAATCGCTGATGCCCCTGTTGTAGATGGAGAGAGAGAGAGAGAGAGAGAGAGAGAGAGAGAGAGAGAGAGAGAGAGAGAGAGAGAGAGAGAGAGAGAGAATGTTAATAATAATTTAAAATATTTAAATATTTACTAATTTGCAGCAGTACATAGTCAGAAGAGAACTAGCCAGATCTCATAAAAACACTAAACATTCAAACAAACAATAAAATAAAATAAAATGTATTCATTACTCGTTTATCAGCAGAGTTGTGTGTGTAAGTAAAATGTAAATAAAATTAAACTGCACGTAATCACCTATGTCTCTGTAACGTTCTGTTATTTATGTACTGTTTATGTGTGTGCTCTCGTTAAATGAAAAACGAAACGTCTACGGAATAAAAGTAAAAATACACGCCTGTCTGCATTTATATAAATTAAACACACACACACACACACACACACACACACACACACACACACACAGACAGTGCCAGAGATTAACTTGTACTGACGTCTGTTCTGACTGTACTTTGACCTCGTTCTCGTAAATCGTCTAAGAACTTTTTAATATCACCAGAGAAACTTAATTACTGTATTAAATGAATGCTCTGTGTGATTAAAATAAATAATTTAATAATGGAGGCTTTAAAACATCACTTTTGTACTAGTATTATTTAGCTACTGTAACTTATTACTGTATCATTACATCATCATCATCATCATAAATCATCTTGTTCTTCTTATTAATTTATACATTACGAAATTAACTTCAGAATATCTATAAATATGCCAAATAATATACATTTTGTGAGACTGAGATTTTATTTCAGTCTTTTTAATACAAATTTTAATTTGATATTTTATTTTAGTCTTTTTAGTACAAATTTTAATTTGATATTTTAACAGTTGTTATTATAAAAACTATTAACGATTAAAGATGCTGAAAGTCTCAAATTTCCTGTACGAATGGTAACGGCTGCAGATTAAAAATAGAACCGCCACTGCCATATTCCGTCTCTTAATGGGGATTCCGAGCATATTCGGAATCTTTCGTTTATTCTTACGGAAAAGGACGATATCTTCCAAAGCATTCCGAGCGCTCTTTTTCCCTTTCCCTACGTTATCTGTTCAACAATGACACTTCGTCATGAAAAGCGTTTCCAAACGTGAGTTACGATAGGACATCTGGGTCACCGAGATTTCCAGTTTATTTATACCAGCCAGCAGTCGGTCTGCTCTGCCTTGCCACACAGTTTATTTTCCCGATACGCAGTTAGACGTCTGCGAACTGGCCGCTTCGACTGGACGTAGCCAAACATTGCGTCGGTTCCAGCGAACCAGTGAAACATGCACATATTTGTCGAGTTTCTGGTGTTGCTGGCTAAACTGGTGTACGTGTGCGCCGAGGCGATAGTTCTCGCTGTTCTCCCCGCCAGCCTGAGAGGTAAAGATGTAGCAGGCGAAACTGTGCTTATTACTGGAGCAGGTTTGTATAATTTCATCATCCGTTTTTAAACGAAAATAGCGCATTTAGATAAATAAATATTATGGAGCTAGAGACAGAGATGGCTAGATAGATAGAGAGAGAGGATAGAGAGAGAGAGAGAGAGAGAGAGAGAGAGAGAGAGAGAGAGAGAGAGAGAGAGAGAGAGAGAGAGAGAGAGAGAGAGATGAAAACAATTAAAAAAATTATCTGATTTTGCCCAAATAACTGTTAAAATAAACTATTTTTAATGAATGTAAAATAATTTTTAATAAATAAATTTATTTTATAATGTTTAAACGTATTTAAATCCAAAATACAAAATTAATATTTTTATGTAATAATAACAGAACATTTTAAATAGTATAACATATATATATATATATATGTATGTATATATGTATGTATGTATGTATGTATGTATGTAATTATTTATATATATATAATATACAATGCAATAAAATACAAAATAATAAATATAATATGATATGATATACAATGTAATAGAAAAGAATAAATGTAATATAATATAACACAACACAACATAACATAATAACGTAACATAACAGCATGTTTTAATTTGTAGGAAGTGGCATAGGTCGATTGCTGGCAGTAAAGTTTGCTCAGCTGGGCTGCCGAATGGTATTGTGGGATATCAACAAGGAATCTAACGAAGAAACGGGCGCCATGCTGAAAAAGTATGGCGCCACAGTTCGAACCTACAGAGTGGATCTGACAGATCTTGAAGAAATTTACAGAACAGCCGACATGGTAATGACGTCATCTCCACTTCCGTTCCAGAAGTAAGTGTCCGCGACATTAATGTTTTTTTTACCGGTGTCCTGTGCTTATTATAGAATTTAAAATTAATTCTCATTTATTTTTTGTTTTTAATAAATCTTGAAACTGAAAAACAGCATGAAAATCTCCCCCATAAATAAGTAAATAAATAATGTTTTGTTATACTGCTTATAACTGTGGTACCTTTTCATTTATGTAAATATATAAGTTATTTATTTATTTATTTATTATTTATTATTTATTATTATTTATTTATTTATTATTATTTATTTATTTATTTATTATATTATATTTATTTATTTATTTACTTTAAAATGACACAGTTCTGTAAAAAGTGAAAATATATTTTTAAAAAATTCGATTTATAAATAATTATTTACAGTATTATTTTCGTCAGAGTTGTAAAATGGCGAAGAAAATATCAAAATAACGAATAACATTTAGATTAAATTAATACAGAGAGATCAGAGAAGAAAAAAGACAAGTTCTGAAATTATTAATTTAATTTTGTTTTACACCTTACAGCACGGGGCACAGTAAGAAAAAAAATGTCGTAGATACTTTTAAATTTAAAATTTAAAATTTAAAATTTGTGAAAATGAAATCGGCGTACAAAGAATAACACAAGTTAAACATTAATTTTACTATATATATATTTAGTTTTGTCTATTTATTTTCCAAGCAAAATAGTTTGTAGTAAAAGTAATAATTGTAGTAGCCAAAATAATAATAATTGCAAGAGCAATAACATTAATAATTGCAGCAGTAGTAGTAGTAGTAGTAGTTGTTGTTGTAACACTAATAGTAATTGTAATGGTAATAGTACTAGTTACAGTAATGGTAATAGTACCAACAGTAATAGTGATTAGGTAATCGTAACGGCGGTTTTTGCTGTTATAGTGACAAGGGTGATGTATAAGAGCAGTGTACAGTTAAGAAACTAATTAATGTTGTTTTAATTTTCTGTTGTGTTTGCAGGTGAAAGAGCAGCTAGGTCAAGTTGACATACTGATAAATAATGCAGGTATTGTCACTGGAAAGAAATTCATGCAGTGTCCGGACAGCCTCGTTTTGAAAACAATGGAGATCAACTGTTTGGCACATTTCTGGGTTTGTTACTACTTAACTTAATTTAATATCTATTCTTTTCTTTTCTTTTCATTACTGTTGTTGTTGTTATATATATATATTTTATTATTTTATTATTCTGTTTTGTTTCGTTTTGTTGGTTTTATTTTCGTTGTTTTGTTACTATTTAATTGAAGTGTGTAGCTTTTCTTTTCTTTTCATTATTACTATTATTATTATTATTATTATTATTTTAAAAACATTATTTATTAATATTTGTTTTATTAAATAAAGTACAAATATGAATTCATATTATATATATATATATATATATATATATATATTTTTTTTTGTTATCATCATCATTATTTAATTAATTTTTTCTCATCGGAAATTTTATTTGAATTTTAATATTTTATTGTCATAATACAAAGCAACCTCTGAAAAACGCTTTAAGATAAGCATACTTTATTTTCTATAAAAAAAAACTATAGCTCTCAAAGTGTCACTATGTGTGTGTGTATGTGTGTGTTTGTCTGTGTGTGTGTTTGTGTATGTGTGTCTGTGTGTGTTCGTTTATTTTTATTTATTTATTTTTTATTATTATTATTATTATTTTTTTTTTTTAAATGTTTCCAGACGGTTAAAGCTTTTATGCCCGCCATGATGGAACATAATCATGGCCATATTGTGAACATTGCCAGTTCTGCAGGTCTGTTCGGCTGTACGGGGTTAGCAGATTATTGCGCCAGTAAATTCGCCGCTGTTGGTTTTGACGAATCCCTGAGATTCGAACTCTTAGACCTTGGGAAGGACGGAGTCCATACAACAGTTGTCTGCCCTTACCTGATAACTACTGGAATGTTCGAAGGTTGCCAATCATCGTAAGTGGTAATAGAAATAATAGTAGCAGTAGTAGAAGTAGTAGTTGAAGTAGAAGTAGTAGTAGTAGTAGTAGAGTAGTAGTAGTAGTAGTAGTAGTAGTAGTAGTAGTAGTAAACAGATTTAAAAGATTTAAAATTGTTTTTATTTTCAAGATCTCTTTAATAAATATTAATATAGGCGTGTGCAGTCTGCACATTTATTATTATTATTATTATTATTATTATTATTATTATTATTTTCCAGCTTTCCGTGGCTGTTGCCGCCGTCAACTCCGGAGGAAGTAGCTAACAGAATCGTGGACGCTGTTCTGTGCAACTCCCACATAGTTTTCATTCCGAGAGTGTTACATGTTTTACTATTAATAAAAGGGTGAGTGAAATCTCGTGAAATCTTGCCACTATTCGTGATGTTCAAAACTATTTAAATATTTAGAACTTAGTAAATAATATACATATAAATATATCATTTTAAATAATAATAATAATAATAATTAGATGTCTATAACTCTGTGGATTTAAAATAAATTTAAATAAAAACAAGTAAATCATCTCGATTTTAGAGACATTTAATTGCTTGGAACTATTTAGTGTTTTATGCAGACTATAATTATGTGTGTCTATAGTTACGTACTTTTTTTTTCGTAATATAAAAATTAGAAGTTTTTATAAAACTTAAGTTTAATGTGTATCATCTTTTTCCAGTATTCTGCCGACAAACGGTATTCGTCTGGTGAGCCAGTTTCTGAAAGTGAATCACTTAATGGACAGTTTCAGAGGGACACAGGAGTCGACATGTCAGCAGTAACAACCTCAAAGAACCAAATAAATCCGGTGAAAATTAAAAAAAATAAAGCTGTAATTCCAAAATTAATAACCGTCGTAATTTTCACAAAAATTCCAGCATTAAATGTTTGGGTGTTTTCGACTGTGGTCGGTATACATTCGAATGCTTTCGATATATTTCGTCTACCTCATGCTTGCCAAAAAAAAAAAAATAAAAAAAAATAAAATAAAATAAAATGTTTTACAGTTGTCCCTCGATTTCACGAAGCTCTGTTTTCCGAAATCTGAAAAAATCTGAAAATGTGAACTTACTGCCATTTGCCACGTAAAACCTTACCTCTCTGGACTATTAAGTTATTTTCAGTTCCACTACATGATCACGGAAATGCTCTCTCAGTCACAATTCACATTCCACCAGAGTATCAGTACATTTTACAGCTACATACACATAACCATCCTAACCTTACAAATTTCACCCAGCCTAGGCAACGTTTTTTTTTTTTTTTTTTCTTTACATACATTCTATGACATTTGTTTAGATTGCTTTTATGGACCTGTATCGTTCTTACAGTATTATATTACTGTAATATATATATCTACTACTGTGTGTACTAAAGTTTAATGTTTCGGTAAGCTTTAGGGTTAAGGTTACATTCGCGATTTCCCAGACCGGTGTTCTCAGTTAGTCCGTGAAATCGAGAATCAACAGTAATTGTAATATCCATGGTTACTTACTGACGCAAAGACTTTGTTATCGTTGATACCAAAAATATTGTTAATATTTTGATTGTAATTGTTTTCATTGTACATAAATCAAAAGCAACCATAACTTTTAAAAATGTATCATGTGACACCAATTTGTAAAGATTATTAAATATTTTTAATGAATGTGTCGTCTGTTTGTTATTTCAAACGGTTTGTATTATTCATGTCAGAAGAGAGAGAGAGAGAGAGAGAGAGAGAGAGAGAGAGAGAGAGAGAGAGAGAGAGAGCAACTAATTTTTTGTAATTTTTTCTTTATATAATTTATATTTTATATGTCATTTGGACAAAACAATAATAACACACATCCATCTTCCATAAATATGGGGAAAAAAATAAAAGTTTCAATTTTATTTTGTACAAATACACTCGTATTTCATTCAACATCAATTTTGAATCTCTACATTTCTTGCCATTATTATTCAAGGGAGGTAACTCTAATACGATTCTAAAATGATCGGTGCGTTTGAAATCAAAATACTCTGACAACACAAGATATGTCAATAAAATGTCGTAGGTTAGCTATGCGTCAGTGTTTATGGTATTCTTCTTGTTTATTACTGCCGTGGTTGTTGTTTGTTCTGTAAACATGACTTCAGAACTGTACGACGTTAACTATATGAAAACCGTCCAACTCAGAAATTCTTGATATTTCTTGAATAACACAACTGAGTAATTAACTATCACATATAATAAATCTTTAAAATGTTAATAACAACAAAAACAACAAAATATATGGAAATATATTTTTATTATTATTCTGATCTTTCAACTAAATTAATGATTTCACTGGGAATGTACCAACCATGAAAATACTGATAAGAAAACAAAAAACGTAAAAAGTAAAAAGAAAACAAAATGGAGTACGATAAAGAAATGGGCGTGATGATAACTTGTAATTCAATGCACCATATTTGTGTGTGTATATATAATTTTTTAATAATAATAATAATAATAATAATAATAATGAAACATTTTTCCTTCTGTCTTCTATTTTCTATCTATAATAATTCTTGATCGGCCCCTGAATAATAATCCTTTCAAAATCTGAAATTGTTGTGGTAAATATAATTCACTAATGAGGCATATGAAAAACTATGTACTGAGCTTTAAGAAAAAATTATCTGGTTTGGTAAAAAGTAAAAAATAAAAATATATAAAAGTATAATAATAATAATAATAATAATAATAATAATAATAATAATAATAATAATAATAATAATAAAATATATGAAAAAAAGTATTAGCACCAAAATAGGATTAAAAAAATAATTTGTCTATGAAAGTTGACTAGCTTATTTGTTAATAAAGTATATATTTAAAACTAGTAAAAAGGCTTTGGAAATTTTTAAAAGCTAAGTTCTGTCTAACAGAGTGTACCTGTATATTATTTAATGATTTCTATTAAATTAAATGGTTTATTTTTTTTTTCTTTGGTCCTGTTATCTTAGGTGAAAATTATTATGAGGAATCATTCTTTGGTCAGTTACAGAAATTTTTACCAAACAGTAAGAAGGAATAGAGGGAAAGACAGATGAAGAAATAATAACAGAAAGACAAAAACAGGAAGAGAAAATAAGTGATTGAAAGTGAAACAGGATTAAAGAAAAACAGAGAACAAGAATGAGAGAGAGAGAGAAGAGAGAGAGAGAGAGAGAGAGAGAGAGAGTAACTATGGAGAAAGACAAAAATCATATTCGCATCAAATCGGCATTAATCAGATAGGGACAGGACATAAATATTCATTAGTAACTCATGAATATTAATCAGTCTCTTAGAAATAAAATCTTGCTCTGCCTTTGATCAGTGAACATTAGTTTGCAGCTGCTTGCATAAATATTCATGAACAGCTCATGAATATTAATCAGTCACAGATGGATAAACAACTATTCAGACTTTGATCGACCAGTGAAGTTGTCCATGGAATGCGAGATTCCCAAGTAGTCTGCTAAAATCAAACCTGGTTTAGATGGAATTATTCTGAAATAAATATAAAATGTCACTTCATTATTAAATATTTATATACAAATAAATAAAAAGAAGCATTTTTGATATATCTTGAATGATGTAAGTACACTGAATGTAGAATTAATTTGATGAGATTATTTGGAATATTTTACTTTTTATAAATTAATATTGTTTTAATTATAAATTTTTAATTTTTTTGTTTTATTTTATTTTATTAGAAAAGAAAATGAAATATTTAAAAATACACAAGATATTTCATTCAAAATGTAAAACTTATTTAAGAGTTTCCTTATAAAAAAACTAACTGAAGTCATCATTTAAACTTTAAAGTGATTCAAACACAACACAGAAAAACAGGAACAGAGTTTTTAACTTTCAGAATCGAAAATAATAATAAATTAATACAATTTTAATTTATTTGTCATAATGTTGTTGTCTCCCCTACATAATCTCTCTTACCACAAAAGTTTTCATCTGTGAAATTACATTTACACAATCATCAAAACATTAACACACTGCCAGATTTAAGTAAAAATATTTAATTTAAACAAAAATATTTTTAAAAAGTAATTATTAATTTTGTTTTACCCTTGAAGAGCGAGAGAAATGTAAAGAGAGCGAGGCATGCATAACATCTGCTGGTTGCACAAAATGGCCGTCATTATTTTATTAGCTGCATAGTCAGGACTTATGATTGGAAGAACTGAGGGAAACCTAGAAAATAAATGTGTAAACAATAATATTCATAAAAATAGATTATGTAGATGAAAACTAGAATATAAATTTGTCAACAATAATATTCACAAAAATAGATTATGTAGATGAAAACTAGAAAATAAGTTTGTAAACAATAATATTCATAAAAACTGATTATGTAGATGAAAATTAGAAAAGAAGTTTGTAAATAATAATATTCGTAAAAATACATTATGTAGATGAAAATTAGAAAAGAAGTTTGTAATAATATTCATAAAAATAGATTATGTAAATGAAAATTAGAAAAGAAGTTTGTAAATAATAATATTCATAAAAATAGATTATGTAGATGAAAATTAGCAAAGTCATTTGTAAATAATAATATGCTAAAAATAGGTTATGTAGAAGAAAACTAGAAAATATATTTGTAAATAAAAATTCATTTGACAACAAATAAGAGTAAGTCTGGGCAAACTAAAATGAAATTTTATTTGAATTTGACTTGTAAAAAACTTGCAAATGCAAAATTTCACAAATTTCTGACTTACCATTAATATAATACAATCAAATATTTTGTACACTGTAACATTGTCTGTATACATACAGAAACAGCCATAAAAACATAAACAAACATGCATACAAACACAAATACATGTTATATGTACATACGTATACACTACATATATGTACATAAATACACAAAGAAACATTTATATTTACGTATGAAGAATGTGTTTGCACACTTTCTCTGCCATCGACAGTTTAAACATTATAATAAAAAGAGAAAAATTACTTTGTCTTCACTCCACTGAACATGCCTGTATCGATGAAGTAAGGGCAGACAACTGTGGTATGGACACCGTCTTTCTGCAGCAGGTCGAGTTCAAACCTCAGCGACTCCATGAAGCCTATGACAGCGAATTTACTAGCACAGTAGTCAGCCATCCCAGCAACACCAAACAAACCTGCACCACTGGCGATGCTGACGATGTGCCCGTGGTTTCTCTCCATCATCGCTGGCAAAAATGCTTTCACGGTCTGAAAAAAAAAAAAAAATAATTTTTTTTTTTTTTTTTAATATGTTTTGGTTGATGGTGAAAATCTTTTATGCAAAGTGTATCTGTTTTAAAATGAAACTGAATGTTTAATATCTACAGGTCAAATCTGTTGAAAATATATTTAAATCTGTTATTGTTATTTTTATCAGGGCATATGAAATATATCTAATATTATAATATAGCTAAAATATATAATAAACATTATATATTAATTCTATAAAATTTATTTTGCTGCACTAAATATATGAAAGTTATAAAATAATCAAACTCTGAATGACACATAATAACATTTATCTGATACATCATCTAAACAAAATATGTATGTACGTATGTATGTATCTATGTATGTATGTATGTACAAATGTATGAATGTAAATTTTAGTGTTTAAAATATCGTACTACCTGGCAAAATCAATTCAGTGTAATATTAATTATGTGGCTGTATTTATTGACAAACTATCTGAATTTGTTTCTATATTATGTTTAAAGTTTAATAACTGAATAAGATAAATATTTTGAAATGTGCTACAGAGTTGTGTTTTATTTAAAAAGTTACCCAGAAGTGGGCCATCGTGTTAACTTCCATTGTCTTCTCAATGAGAGCGTCAGGACATTCGAGCAGTTTTTTCCCAGTAATGATACCAGCATTGTTCACTAGAATATCAACATCTCCATCCACCTGCTTTACCTGAAATATTTCACAAATACAGCTGAGAGAGAGAGAGAGAGAGAGAGAGAGAGAGAGAGAGAGAGAGAGAGAGAGAGAGAGAGAGAGAGAGAGAGAGAGAGGGAGTTACTATCAATATTACTAAGATTCTTATCATTACCATTCAATAAAAAAAATATATAAAAAAAATTATCCTTTTTAATTCAACAGTGGGAATGGGTACAATCTTATATAATAATATATATATATTGTTTTAGTTGTTGTTGTTTTTATTATTATAAAATTACCTTATCAGCAGTTTTGTAAATTTGTTCTTTTTTCGAGAGGTCCACGGTGTAGGCGGAGACTGTGGCCCCAGGTGTCGAATCAGGTCCGCAGTTTCTTCGTTACTCTCCCCGTTGACGTCCCACAGTACCAGCCGGCAGCCATGTTGTGCAAAACGTATCGACAGCAGTCGGCCAATTCCGCTGCCTGGTAAAGTAACAAACTACGATATTAATAAAGTCATTAAAAAAATTATGTTATGTGGTTCAATTCAATTCAGTTCAATAATGGTAAGATTATATCTCTGTCTCTGAGTTATTTTTAAAAATTTCAGAAAACGAATTAGCAGCTGAATAATTAATATTCCTTCAGGGTCCTTTCAGTTTCAATTTGTCACGAAGATGAGGAGAGGGGAAAAAACTTTAAAAAATAAAAAATAATTTCGCATACAGCCTCAGGTTACGTTCTTGCGCAAAATATACTGTAACGATCCCCAACATGATAACAGCTTAAGGTGTTTGACCTTAGTTATCTCACTGTACCAATTACATTAGAACTTCAGCCTTGAATCGACAAGAAGCATTCAACGGTAACAGAACAAATGGATTACTCACCGGCACCTGTAACCAGCACCAGATCCCCAGCAATATCCTTTGACTGCAAATTAGCAGGTACCAAAGTCAACACGATGGCCTTTATCCAGTAATAAATAATTTTAAAGAATACAACAATCGATTCAGCTATCGTTGGTAACATATTCTGTGTAATGCGTAAACAGATACGACCAAAGTCCTATTTCTTTCGGGAGACATCGGTTAACACCGGAAAATTGCGAAAGAATACGACTTCCGTGCCATACTTAACACAACGTTCTTATTGTTACGACGGCTTTTTATTATTTATTTTTATTGTTTATTTATTGTTTTTGTTTTTTTCTTCTTTCAAGATATGCTAATGGTTACAATGTTATATTCTTAAATAGCGAATCTGTTAAGGGCAGGAATATTTAGATTAGTAGGTGCAAAAGCCAAGCGATCCAAAACACCACATACAGGTACAAAATCACTGACCACCCCACGCCTTTCACATAATCATACAAAGAAATGAAACAAGTTGTTTATCATCCTTCTGATACAAAGAATTAGATGAGAGACAGAAAATGTAATTCCAAATATTTTCTTTCATTTTTATTCATCATGTGAAATATATTCGCGTTTATTAAAAATGGTGTAATAATAAAATGGGCAATTACACACTAAACCTTGTCAACTGGTTTTAATGAATATATATATTTTTTTATTTGGTGTTTTGCTGCTAGTTCATATATATATATAAAAAAGTAATAATAAAAATAAATACTCTGAATTTTAAACACACACACACACACACACACACACACACACACACAGAGAGAGAGAGAGAGAGAGAGAGAGAGAGAGAGAGAGAGAGAGAGAGAGAGAGAGAGAGAGAGACGTTGAAAACATTACAGATTTGACAATGAAAAGAACATTTAACAATTTAACATGCATTCAGATAAAAAAAAATGAATGGTATTAAATAATAGTATTAACAATAAATAATGATAATGATAATGATAATAACAATAACAATAATAATAATAATGAACAACAACTGGACCGAATAAAGACAATCTATTGTGTTGCTCAAAACAAAACAAAAAGAAGAAGACACGACTTTTAAAAGTGAAATTTATTTCGGTAGGTTTATCCTAACAAAAGAAACGAACACAAGAAAAATGGTAATCTTGGTGGTTTTGTCTGTACACGTTCATTAAGAGACTGTTTACGTTATAAAATATACAAGACTGAAACTTCATCTCATATCAGATCTGTTGTTATTTTGCTTGCTGACCAAATCAACAACAGTATCAGAGGAAAGAGGTGACACGTATCTCGAATAAATAAATAAATAAATAAATAAATAAATAAATAAATAATAATAATAATAATAATAATAATAATAATAATAATAATAATAATAATAATAATAACAATAATAACAATAATAATAATAATAATAGTAATAATAATAGCAGTAGCAGTAAACCAAAAAAAAAAAAAAAAAAAATGAACACCAGAGGAGAAACAAATGTTAACATTTTCAGTTATTCTGCAATGACTTCATTTTCTTCTATTATCGTCTGCACCTCCTCGATGGACGCTTCCTGGATGCTAGTCTCGTCCGAGTTGACGATCTGTAGAATGACGACCGTCTGCTCACCGTCCGGTCCCTCTATCGTGCCAATGCTGCCGTTCTCCATCCCGCCCGCCTGCATGACGCCGCTCGACAGGTTCTGCAGCGCCTCGGCGGCCACCTGCGGGAGGTAGCCGTCGTCCCTGTCTGTGTGGATGGTGTAGGCGCGCTCGATCCCGTGCTCGTCCGTGGCGATCACGGTTTCCAGTTTCACAGCCACCTGCTGCTGGGGGTTCCTCGGCGGCGTTCACGGGTTTCTGCAGCCGCTCCACGTAGTCCGGCTCCTGTTCGAACACGCGGGCGACGTCCGGGTGTTTGCGCTTGTAGTGGCGGATGATGGTGTGCCGGTGCGAGCACCGCTCGTTGCAGACGTCGCAGATGTAGACCATGCCGCTGTGGTGCAGCTCCATGTGCTTGCGGTGCTGGTACTCGCGGCAGAACTTCTTGTCGCAGAGCGCGCACTCGATTTTGTTCGTCATCGTGTGCTCCAGCTTGTGCCTGTTGTACTGGTCCGGGTACTTGAACATCTTCCCGCAGTACTCGCACGTGAAGCCCTTGACCTTCGTGTGCGAGAACAAGTGCGTCTTCATGTTGCCTTTCTGGCGAAACGTCTTCGGACACTGCGGACACTGGTACAGCTTGATCTCGTTGTCGTGGAACTGGCGCATGTGCGCCACCAGCCCCGTCTTCGAGAAGAGCACCTTGCCGCAGTCGCTGCATTGCAGGCGGTACGCCTTCATGTGCACCATCTTCTTGTGCTCGCGCAGGTAGTTGGCGTAGTGGAACTTCTTCCCGCAGATGTCGCACTCGTTCTGCCGCTCGCCGTGGATGAGGATGTGCTTGTTGAGGTTGCTGACGCTGACGAACGACCTGCCGCACTCGTGGCAGACGAGGTTCTCCTTGATCAGCATCCTGTTCTTCTTGTACACGACCCGCACGACGTTGCCGTCGGGCCTGTGGCAGATGTGGTCCTGCAGACGGTGGAACTTCTTGTGGCAGAACTCGCACTGCTCGGTGGGCTCACTGTGCTTCACCTGGTGCCGCTCCAGAGCCTTCTGACTCTTGAACAGCTTGCTGCACTCCTTGCACGCCACCGTCTGCTCCTCCTCCGCCGCCGTGTTGCACACGTGCATCGCCAGCGTCCCGATCTTGATGAAGCGCTTGCCGCACGCGTCGCACCTGTGAGGGTGCGTGTGCGACTGGTAGTGCTCCCTGTACTCCTTGGCGTCCTCGAACAGCTGCTTGCAGAGGTCGCACTCCACGTGGCCGTCGTCGGTGATCTTCTTCCTCGCCCAGCACAGCTTGTAGTGGAAGTTGAACTGGTCCTGGTGCGCGAACGGCTTGTCGCAGATCTCGCAGTTGTAGTTGTGCACGTGGTTCATCTCGTGGCGGCGGAGGTAGTTGATGCTGGCGAAGCTCTTGCCGCACTCGGTGCAGGCGTAGTGGATGCTGGCGTCGTCGTGGGTGATTTTCCCCATGCACCGGTGCTGGTCTAGGTTCTCCTCGCTGAAGAACGCCAGCCTGCACGTTTCGCACACGTACCTGGCGCAGTTGATCTGGTGGTTCTCCAAGCCGAGCTTCGTGGAGAAGACCTTCTTGCAAACCGTGCACGGGAAGATGTTCTGCTCAGACGCGAGCTTCGGATCACACTTGAGAATGTGCCTCTGCAGCGAGTCCTTTCTGGAGAACGTCTTTTCGCACGAGTCGCACTTGAAGATGTCCGTGTGCATGGCCATGTGGCGATACAAGTACCTCAGCGTGCGGAACTCCTGCTGGCAGATCTCGCAGGTGAACAGCTCCTTCACGGAGCCGTCGCTGCTGCGACAGATGTGGTCGAGAAGCAGGTGACGTCGAGAGAACGTCTGGTGACACAGGTGGCAGGAGAAGGCGCCCGCGTGCTGCAGCGTGTGCTGGCGAGCTTTCTCCCACGTTTCGAAGCTCTTCTTGCACTCTGCGCACGTGAACACTCTCGCCCCGTCCTTGTCCTCGGTGACGATCTCGATGTTCCTCGCGCGGCAGTCGTGCTTCTGGAACGACTCCTTGCGCGCGAACGACTTGCCGCAGAACCTGCACCTAAACTTGGACGTGTGGCGGGGCAGGTGCAGGCGCAGGTAGCTCGGCTGCTCGAACTTCTTGCCGCACACGCCGCACGCGTACACCTTCCCTCCCGCCGCCGAATCCTCCACTGTCGTCAGTTTCTCCAGCTCGGTGATCTCTCTGTCCACAGGACGTTTGCGAAACGAGCCAGGCGGCCGTCCGGGTCGTCTGCGGATTATGGTCCGCCTCGTTTCCTGCGTCCGAGGGACGAAGTCCTCGTCATCGGACTTGAGGTCGTCCTGTTCAGAGTCAGGCGATTCTGGATCTCCACTTTCTTCCTTTTCTTTTGTATCCGACTCAGAACTTTCTGGATTTGTCTGGGACGTGTTCTCGTCGGCTTTCTTTTCTTCCGTGTCCTTCGTAATCTCTACGATTTCAGTCTTCTGTCCGCGATTCTCACCCAGTCCAATGAGCACGTGAACTATTTCATTCTCTAGCGCCGTCTCACTCGCTTTGCTTTCTTCTGTTTGTAAATCCGACCATTCTTCCTTGCTCTCCTCACACGAAACTTTCTCCCCTTCTTCTTCTTCTTCTTTCCTCTCTGAAACTTCTTCTTCTTCTTCTTGTTTCTTCTCTGAAACTTCTTCTTCTTCTTGTTTCTTCTCTGCAACTTTTGCTGCTTCTTCGCCTTCTTTGTCTTCTGCTGGAAGAGATTTCTTTCTTGGCCTGCCTCGTGCTTTCTTGCCAGGTGTTACGACAGATGATGTGTTGTCAACTCGAACGTTTTCTTTTCTAGGCGACTCATCATCAGACTCTGCCAGTTTTCCTGTGATTCTCCTTCCCTTGAGAGATCTGCGAGGCTGAATTCTCACCGGGGAAACCTGCTCCTGTTTAAACTGCACCTGTCTATGATCCAACTCGTGTTTCTGTAATGTAAACTCACTGTCGGAACTTTTGTCACATTCCAAACACTCGTGGCTCTCAACAAGTCTCGGTTTCTTGCTACTTTCACATTCACTCTCATTTTCGTTTTCGTCATCACCATCACCCTCATCTACTTTGTTTTCGTCACTTGTTACAGCAGCAACAGCAGCACCAGCAGAATTATTTTCAACTTCTTCATCATCGTCGTCAGTTATTTTCCGCTTCTTTCTTGGACGGCCTCTCTTTCGACGTATAACAGTTCTGCTTTCTCCGTCCCCACCCTCCTCCGCCGCGGGCTCCCCCTCCCCATCCCGCGACTTCTTAGGAATCTTCTCGAAGCTGTGCTCGGACAGAATCCTCTTCGCCTCCTCGTAGCTCTGCTTGTGTTTGCCCACGTAGTGCGTCGTGAACAGGTCCGCGCGGTACGTGTTGTGCTTGCAGATGGGGCACTCGATCCGGTTCCCGTCGTGCTTCTTCATGTGGCGGTTGTAGTTGCTGTAGGTGTTGAAGCCCACCTGGCACGTCTTGCACTTGTAGATGGAGCTCTTGGCCTGCGGCTTGTCGCGCGACGGCATCAGGTGTTCCCGCAGGTGTCTCACGTAGTCCGACTGGCTCTGGAACGTGGAGCTGCACTGCGCACACTGGAACAGCGCCTCGCACTTCACGTCAACGACGTCGTCGCTCACCCTGCTGTCGTTTCCGCAGACGTTCTGAGCCGGGACCTGTTCTCTGGTCTCCGCAATGGCTGCCTCTATCTGCGGCAACGTGTCGTCCTCCTGGAAAATCAGCATCTCGCCCAGCATGGCTGAAATTCAAACAACACCGATTTAAAGTACAAAGTTTGGGTGATACGATCATCACTGATACCAAACCGTGACAATAACTCTTTTACAAAACATCTGAATGTTTTTAATCCTTTCACAACTGCAGTTATGACGTTATAAGATTGGTGGACGCTTTATTTTCTTCTAACAACATCACTAAAAGCTTTCAATAAAAAATAATTAAAAAAATATTTATTCTTCCAAGTTATTATTGTATCATTTCAACCAACCTTTCACCACTCATAACCAAACGCGACACTAAATGAAACAGACTCAACTCGGCTATTTTAACTCTTCACAACTTGAGACATTTTTTTCAGACGAAATTTGATAACGACTAGAGAAAAATGGCTGCAGCCAGAGATATCTTTTAAACTTAATACATTTGTTATTATACTTTATTATTAATAAAGTTTGGATGACTATAACAAATAAAAGTATTTTCGGTATATTTCGAGTATGACTTTGCATTATCAAAGACACACTTTAAGCATCAAAAATGGATCCAATTTCAATGTATTTATTATTATTTTTAATTGTGATACTTTACTGTTAACAAACATTAATCTTCAGGAGCAAGTAATAACAATCGTTCTTCATTTCAGAAATACCATTTATAAAATTGTTGCCAAAAATTAGTAAACAGTTAATATACAGGAAGTAACTGCCAAAAATCAGTAAACAGGTAATACATAGACAGTAACTAAATCAGTAAACAGGTAACATATAGACAGTAGCTAAATCAGTAAACAGGTAACATATAGACAGTAACTAAATCAGTAAACAGGTAACATATAGACAGTAACTAAATCAGTAAACAGGTAATATATAGACAGTAACTAAATCAGTAAACAGGTAACATATAGACAGTAACTAAATCAGTAAACAGGTAATATATAGGAAGTAACTAAATCAGTAAACAAGTAATATATAGACAGTAACTAAATCAGTAAACAGGTAATATATAGACAGTAACTAAATCAGTAAACAGGTAATATATAGACAGTAATTATCAAAAATCAGTAAAGGTAATATATAGTAAGTAACTGCCAAAAATCAGTAAACAGGTAATATATAAGAAGTAACTGCCAAAAATCAATAAACAGATAATATATAAGAAGTAACTGCCAAAAATCAGTAAACAGGTAATATATAGAAAGTAACTGCCAAAAATCAATAAACAGATAATATATAAGAAGTAACTGCCAAAAATCATTAAACAGGTAATATATAGAAAGTAACTGCCAAAAATCAATATATATATTAATATATAAGAAGTAACTGCCAAACATTCGGTAAACAGGTAATATATAAGAAGTAACTGCCAAACATTCAGTAAACAGGTAATATATAGGAAGTATTTGCCAAAAATCAATAAACAGGTAATATATGGAAAGTAACTGCCAACAATCAGTAAACAGGTAATATATAAGAAGTAACTGCCAAAAGTCAATAAACAGGTAATATATAAGAAGTAACTGCCAAAAGTCAATAAACAGGTAATATATAAGAAGTAACTGCCAAAAGTCAGTAAACAGGTAATATATAAGAAGTAACTGCCAAAAATCAGTAAACAGGTAATATATAAGAAGTAACTGCCAAAAATCTGTAAACAGGTAATATATAAGAAGTAACTGCCAAAAATCAGTAAAGGTAATATATAGGAAGTATTTGCCAAAAATCATCAAAGATAATACATAGAAAATTAAAACCAGGACTTACAGAAGTCAATAAATAAACATTCATTTCAAATTTTTAAAAACAATTTATCGTTTGTCTCTCTTATCCATCACATTCAGTGTGATAATAAAATAAAATTATCATCAAAAATGATGGCAACAAAGATGATAGTTCACAGATGATTATGAGAAACTGTATACATTATAACTGTAATGTCTCCAACACAATTTTCCAAATAAAAATTATTTAGTTGAATTCAGTGCAGCTTAGTCAGAACGTTCCTATTATGACTGAAGCATAATTTGGTGACGCAAAGAAATAGTCTAATTACTTTATGAAAACTTCTAAATTGTTTTTTACTTCTTTTATCTTTTTTCTTTTTCTGTCCAGTCTACATTAATAATGAAATACAACAATGGAGCAGAGTTTTTAAATATCTGGCCAATGTCATTACATACACGGCAAAGTCATTTTTCCAGAAGGTTTTTAGTAATGTTGTCTTAAAAAAACAAATCCAGTAATTTTATGACATCGTAATTCCAACTGTGAAAGGACAAAAAATGGCGACGTTCACATGTTTTTAGCAGCATTATTCAGTGTCTTATTTTGTTATTAGTGGCAACAGTTCACCGTGAACAATAAATTAAACAATTTGGAAAAATAACAAAAAATGTATTAGACCATTTATTCACAATGCCCACTGATGAACTTTAAACAAATACTTTCAGCATCTTCATCACCATTTTTACATCAGAGACAGTTTTATTTATTTAATTGTTTATTTACTTACTTTTGTTTACTTTTATGTATTTATTTATTTATTTATTTATTACTTTTATTTATTTATTTATTTATTTATTTATTTATTACTTTTATTTATTTATTTATTTATTTATTTATTTATTCATTATATTAAATGATTCTAAAAAATTAAATATTTACTTGTGGTAACTCCATCTGGTGTTGGCAACTTGCCAAGCTTCCTGGCGTACGCAGGCGCGTACCACACCCTCAGCTCCTGCCCGGCAGCAATGTCCTTAGTGCTGTTGTAGAAGATGTTGACGCCAAGGGTGTAGGCGATCAAGTTCTGATCTTCTGCAGATTCTGCTGTGCGGACCAGACACAGCCAGTTACAGTAATTTTCATCTGTTGTGTCGAAACACACGACACCTCCATCTTTCGTGAAAACCTGGAACATTTGTAGTGTAATGTGTAGTTTGCAAAACAGTTGTAGAGATAAGTAAACATATAAATATAAATAAATAAATAAATAAATATATAAATAAATATGACTAACTGTCTAACTGGAAACTAAAAATTAATAATATATACATGGACGATTAAATAATTTTCATATGGGGGAAAGCTGTCATTTTATTGCAGAAATTAAATATGTGGGTAAATATAATTATTAACAATAATAATGAAAATGATGATGATGATGATGATGATGATGATGATGATAATGACAATAATAATAATAATAATAATAATAATAATAATAATAATAAAACAACAGTAAACTAATAACAACAGCAACAATAACAATAATAACAATCACAACAATAATAGATTAATAAAAATATCAACAACAACAGGTGTAAACTGAAGTTTTCTAACAAAAATTTAGTACCTTGAGAACGAAAATGTTGTCGGAGTCGATGCTGAATGTTGTCTTCCTTGCCTCAAACGGACCAAACTGTGTTTTGGCTGAAATGGGCTGCAGTGCGATGACCGTGCAGTTTCCATTCTCATCTTCAATGACGTCCAGACCTTCAGGCAAAGTCAGTCGAGCCCTGAAAATAAATTTAAAAATGTAAAATAAACCAATAAATCAGTAAATAATTAACAAAAAATAATAATAATGATGATGATGATGATGATGATGATGATAGTGTTCTATAACAGTAATAAAAATAATGAAAATAGTAATAATAATAGTAGTAGTGGTAGTAGTAGTAACAATATCAAGAATAACAACAACAATAATAAAAACATTTAAAACAGATTTTTTAAAACAGTATTTATAATTTTTCACTGTAGCTAAATTATTTACTTTGTCTGTAGTAATAATAATAGTAGTAGTAGCAGAAGTAGTAATAGTAGTAACAGTATCAACAATAACAACAATAATAATAAAATACATTTAAAACAGATTTTTAAAACAGTATTTATAATTTTTCACTGTAGCTAAATTATTTACTTTGTCTGTAGTAATAATAATAGCAGTAGTAGCAGAAGTAGTAATAGTAGTAACAGTATCAACAATAACAACAACAATAATTTTTGCTGATTTTGTTAAATTTATAATTTTTCACTTTAGCTTTGTCTGTAAATAATAATAGTAGTAGTAGCAGTAGTAGTAATAGTAGTAACAGTATCAACAATAACAACAATAATAAAATATATTTAAAACAGATTTTTTAAAACAGTATTTATAATTTTTCGCTGTGGTTAAATTATTTACTTTGTAGTAATAATAGTAGCAGTAGTAGTAATAGTAGTAACAGTATTAATAATTTTTTGCTGTAGTTAAATTATTTACTTTGTAGTAATAATAATAGTAGTAGTAGCAGTAGTAGTAATAGTAGTAGCAGTATTTATAATTTTTAGTTAAATTATTTACTTTGTCTGTGTAGTAATAATAATAATAGTAGTAGTAGTAGTAGTAGTAAATTATTTAATAGTAGTAGTAGTATTTATAATTTATAATTTTTAGTTAAATTATTTACTTTATCTGTAGTAATAATAATAGTAGTAGTAGTAGTAATAGTAGTAACAGTATTTATAATTTAGTTAAATTATTTACTTTGTCTGTAGTAATAGTAGTAGTAGTAGTAGTAGTAATAGTAGTAACAGTATTTATAATTTAGTTAAATTATTTACTTTGTCTGTATGGGTGTTTCACGACTGACAACCAGCCCAAGTTCAGGACAAACTTCAGTAGCATGATCGCCTCCGCATACATCACACCCTAAAAACAAAACCAGTCAAACAGTGGTTTAAATGTCTCAAATGGTATTTTATGTTACTTTTGAGAAAATTAGATGAAGAAAGGTTATATATAAATAAACAAATAAAATAAAATAAAATAAAGAAACAATTTAATTGTAAATGAGGAATTAAATAAAATAAAATAAAATAAAATAAAATAAAATAAAATAAATAAATAAATAAATAAATAAATAAATAAATAAATAAATAAATAAATAAGTAAGTAAATAAATAAAATAAAACAAAATACAAATAGTGTATGAATTAAACAAAAAAACAAAATTAAAATTAATCAATGGTTGAAGTAACAATTATTTCATTTTCTTTTTGAAATCAAAATACTTCTGTCCATTACATACTATTTATTTATTATGCATATTTTGAAGTAATCAATATAATAAAAAAAACTGTTGATAGTTCCTTAAGTTCAGTGGATTATAATATTAAAACCATTAAACACACACACACATACACACAACATATGCAGGCATATGCAACACGTGCTCCATATACTTCCACACAATACACACTCTCCCCACATTCAGACACATGCATCCATTTACATTCCAAGATTATATTTTGAGATGAATTTTAAAAAGAAGAAAAAAAAAAAAAAAAAAAAAGCAACAAACCTTCCACTTCATCCATTGTGGAAGATGTTTCAGAAAATCTGGAAAGAGAAAAAAAAAAAAATAAAATAAAGTTACTAAAACAAAATTTAAAAATGAATAAATAAATTATAATAATAATAATAATAAAATAACCTACACAAAATGAAAATAAAAAAATAAATAACTAGATATATTATAATAATAATACAGTAACTTGTACAAAATTTAAAAACAAAATAAAAAAATAAAAATAAAATCATTCACGTATCTTCGTTTAAAATTTTTCAATAAAAATTTTTAAAAATGTTTTAAAACACAAAATAAATATTTTAATATCTTCACCCTGTCTGTGATTTCCCATTCTAACCAATTCATAGAAATAAAACAATTAAATGAACTGGTTAAGTTTATCAGTTTTGTCAGTCTGATTGTATATTGGTTTCTTCTTTTTTTTTTTTTTTTTTTTTTTTTTTTTTTTTTTCTTTTTTTTTCTTTCTTTTCTTTTTTGTTTCTTTTTCTTTTAGAGATACTATTTCATTTTATTTTATTTTATTTTATTTTTTATTTTAAATGTTTCTAAAATATATTTTGTGGGATCAGTTTTTGTCAAATCAGCAAAAATGCAACTGTAGTGGTGAAGTAATAATAAATGTTTAATCTGACATATTTTACAAACACATAACATTATTATAACTATAAAATAAAAGGTTTATCATAAGGTTTTTTAAATAATTAAAAAAAAAAAATAAAATAAAATAAAAATTATGAATATATTTAATGTTATAAATAGAACCATTTGAAAATAACAAATTCACGCTGATAAAATATAAATAAATAAAAAGGATTATGGAGGGGGTCATAATAAGATTGTTTGACAAGAAATCGTATTTCACTGTTTGACCTTCTCTGTCGACACACGACTGTCTTACAACGACAAAAATGATGGTTTCCACAAATGACATAGTCTTGCAGGCGTTCACTGCTTTACAGGGAATGTATTCAAGATGATTAGATAATAAAATATATAAATCCTGTTTTAAATTCGTTCCGCTTTTGGAAATGAAAATGTATTTTCAATAAACGCACACCGAACGAATGGAATGAAAAACATGGCGGCTACGGATTGGCGTGTTGAGAAAGGATCTTCACCAAAATGTATGTGGTACGGATTGCTAAACGCATCAGACTATTACTATAAATAATGGATTTTCAATTCAAGACATTATCATGTTAGTTAATAACAATGAGCATACCTATTTCGGATCAGTAAAAAAGACTACACTTTTTTAACAAAATTATTTAACATGATTAATCAAAATTCTTCCGTTGTCCACTATCAATCTTGAATAACCCAATACGCATGCGTAGTCTGAATGCATTGTCGGTGATTATTTTTACGGTGTCGGAAATGATAGAGTAAATTGCTAATACTCCTGCCGTAGACAATATATAAATAAATAAATAAATATATATATATATAAAAATCAAATGATTCCTGTAGTTTTCAAGTATAACTACAACTATTGCTATTACTTCAACAAGAATAAGAACTGCAGTAATATTATTACTATTAAAATAAAGCTATCCCTGTGAAAATACAAAGAAATATATAATCAGTAGTAAATAAATTAATTAATTAATAAGAAATATATAATTCTCAGTAACCTCAACTGTAGTAAGTAGTAGTAGTAATTGTTGATAGAAGTAGTAGTAAATAAATAAACACACCAACAAAAGAATAAAAAAGAATAAAAAAAAAAAAAAAAATACAACAACCACAAAAAAAAAAAAAAAAAAAAAAAAAAATAAAAATAAAAATAAACAGTTCCTTATGTCAAACTACCAGGCTAAAATCCATTTCAGAATTTGGAAATGAAATGTTGTTACAAATAAATCATACTTCTATCATTTATTTATTAATTATTTAAAACATCAACGTTACTAAATAATCAGCACTGAATATCTTATGACACTTACGATCAACAGGATAGTACATATCTTTAATATACGATCTAAGCACTTAATTTAAATACTGCCATACTTATATTCCAGAAAATATTTAGCTTTTAGATTCGTTCTTTGGCAAGGGAAATAACCGAAACATATATCTGTCACGAGTTAGCTCCACTTACAGTGCAGGTTATTGACTTGCTAGTACTCGACTGAGTAATTGGTTCTGAAATAATAATTCCCAGTGAGACGCGCATTTTGAAAATATTTGTGACCGAAATTTTCCTTTTGGATTCGTCTCTGTTTTTAACCATATAATGTTGTTTTGTTTTTAAATTTGATTTTAATTTAATAAGTATTTATCTTTTCATTTCTTCTTCATTATTATTATTATTAATTATTTTTTTTTTTTAATTACTATTTTGAACGAATAGTTAGACATAACTAGTAATAGTATTATGTTGTTCTTGTTGTTATCTTTATTATTATTATTATTATTATTATTATTATTATTATTATTATTAACTGTGTAGAATTTATTAATTACTATTAATTTATTTACAAATATCATCCATGTTCATAAAACAAACTATCTTCTTTACAATACCATTTCGTTCTTTTAATTTTACTTTTTTAAAAAAGAAAAAGAAAAAGAAAGAATAAAAATAATAAAACAATGCACCTACTGTACAGTGAACCAAAGTAATATTGTGTTGTTATGGTGACAGGTTTAAATTTAAATAGAGACAAACCGAAAACCAGTCTATTCCCAGCAGACCGGATGTGTATTCTGTTAGCTAATATGGCGTCTTGAGAATTAAAATTGGTGTAGTTTGTGAACTGAAGACTTGTTTCAGTTAGAAAATAAAGTAAATATGCATATCTCTAGATTAATAGAAACACGCAGATACGTTCGTTATAAACACATACATACAAACATAAACACATGCACATGCAAACAAACAAACATATCAGCAACAATAACAACAACAAATAATAATAATAATAATAATAATAATAAAAATAATAACAACCACAGCAACAACAGCAACAACACCAGTAGCAGTAATAATAATAAAAATAAAAATAATAACCACCACAACAACAACAACAACAACACCAGTAGCAGTACTACTACTACTAATAATAATAATAGCCAGCTGAAGGACAAATGTATTATGACGTAATAACGTAGATAGAGGTCCTGAAAACTGGTATAGAAATTCTGCCGATAATTTACTCTTTGTTCTGCCTTGATGAGCGATTAGAAAAATTAATGAAAGCCTAATTTTCATTCCTTCACGGCTCGTGAACGCAGACGTTAGAAAGGATTCACGTTAAATATTTAACGAAGACGGTATAGCATTTCACGTGAAACACGCCTGCTTTTTAACACTTTTGAAAAGAACAACGAAGAAAAAGAGAATTATTGAGTAACCTCGCTTTTGTTTACAAACTTTATTATGATGTTGTTGTCAGGTAGCAAGAGAAAACAGTTTAAAGCTTAGTGATTTTAAACAAAAACTTTATTATTTATTTATTTTCAAATTTTGAATTTTCTTCTTTCTTTTTTTTTTTTTTTTTTTTTAAATGTTATAAATAAATAAATAAATAAAAACAAAAATAAAATAAATATAATAATACTTTTAAGGTGACGGTAACATTTTCACTATGTTAAACTAAGAAAAACTTTTTTTTTTAAAGTTTTGGAAACTTTTGTTTTGAACACAGAACATTTATTTCAGAGCTCGTTATAATACATTTTCACGTTCTTGTGACGTTGCCAAATTGACAGCGAGGCTAGAAATGTCCAAACTCTTGTCTCTTCGTAGATAACTTCATAGATTTCTTTCTTTCTTTCTTCTTCTTCTACTTCACTTTATGTAATTTTTTTTTTTTTTTTCAGATTTTTAATTTGGATTGTGTGGCCGTCCAGAATTAAAATGTCATTTTCAAACTCATATAACGGACACTTAACATTTTGTAGCAGTACCAAATTTTTAAATTTCTATCAATTTTCATGTTTTGTATAGCTAAACACACACACACACACACACACACACACACACACACACACACACACACACACATATCAATACGATACAAAAACTTTATTCCGATATTTTGCTTGCTTTCTGAGACAGCGTCAGCAAAAGTAATATGAACCATTTCTCATAGCAAAACATTGATTGATTAATTAACAAACAACAGAGACGATATATAACTGAGATCTGTTTATTACTGTCACAAAAAAATACCTCAATTACTTCCATGTCTGAATATTCAATATTAAAAAAAAAAAAAAAAATCTAATTTTGAGTGGATAAATAAAATAAAGTGTTCTGTCATTAATTTCAGATATAACCAGTGCAAAGCATAGCTGAATTTGTACTTGGATTTATAAAGCAGCGTGTTGTACTAAAGTAGAAACCTGCCTACGTAGAAGAAACAATATAACTTTTTTTATTTCTTTCTTTCTTTATCACACACAAAAACATGTGATAATCTAACAGTGAATCACACACAGCAGAGTTTGCACTTTTCAACTGTTAGTCGTGGTTGTTTTTTTCTTGTACTTTTCAAACATTCATCCTTGAATGCGTTGTTGAGAATTAGTCTCGCTGGCTGAAAATAGGTGAAACGGGAATAGTCGCATGTACTTGTTATTGGCTGTTTTATTTTATTATTAATACAAATCTGTGGAGACGGTTAACAATATCAAACAGTTTTTTACTCCATCGACTAAGTCTTCACCTTCTTGTCAGTTAGTTTCACACTCACGTTAAGTCCACATCTACGTGAAAATAACGTCCAAACGTATTTCTTGACTTTCTTTTTATAACTTGGATCGTTTGAATTAAAACAACATAAAATGTTTCAGTAATCAACACTGAAAGCGAAGCAAGAAGAAGAAGACATAGGCTGACTTTTAAAGTATCGATCCCGCGACCTACGTCATAGCGAGATCGACTGGACAAGATTGCAAGAAACCAGCCTATGTTTTAAAACTGAACTGCAAAAATTTATTTTAAAACATAAAGAATATTTATTTGTTATTCCTAAACAAATTAAAAGACAAGTGCATAAGACTGTGATTGTTAATATTAGTGTCCATTCTCAGCAGCAAAAACGAAAGAAACTTATTTCTTTTTAAGTGAATCGAGCCGCAGATTTCCCATGTTCTTTTTCACAGTAGACAACATACAAAATGATTAGATAAAAATTAATTAGCTTCTTCATTGGTATCGGAATATGACAACGTAATAGATTTTCTAGGTCTTCTGTATCTTTTTAGCAAGCATAACAAACGACCCTTCAAAATCAGGCTGAAATTTCGGTTTTAGGTCTTCATGTTTGTTCACCATCCACTTAACAATCTCTAAATCACCTCCACTGTAAACATTCTTCGTCTCTGCCTCTGTTAAACTCAGAGAGAAGAATTTCTTATCACCTACTGTGTAAAAACGTACACCGAACACGCCGTGGACAATCAGATATCCGTTTGTTTTCAGCAGAGAAACCAGCCGATTAACAATAGACTGGTACACTTCAATATTTGGCGCTGTCGCCTCTAAACACAGTGACGTCAATATGAGGTCATAGGGTTGACGTGACGTCACTTCAGGCCAAGAATCGGCAAGAAGATCTACGTAGAAGACGTCCTTGACTTTTTCTTTCATTTCCTTTTCTCTAGAAGCTGGGCTTTCACTGAAAATAATAATAATAATAATAATTAATAAGAAGAAGAAGAAGAAGAAGAAGAAGAAGAAGAAGATGAGGTGGAGGAAGTGAAACAGAATAGGAAAAAGAAGAAATAGTAGTAGTATGTAAGTGAATAAGTAAGTAAGTAAGATGTCACATTACTATTCATACCATTATCATCATCATCAACATAATGATCATCATTATTATTGTTATAGTTTTGTCTTGTTAGCATTGTTATTGTTTTTTGTTTTTATCTTTATTTTTTTTTTGTTTTTTTGTTATCATTTTGTTGTTGTCGATTTAAAACTATACCCTTGTCCCTCCTTGTCGACAATGTACTGAAAGAACTTTTCAAAGCTGTGTTTCATGGTCCCCTCCCTCCAGCTCTTCAGCGCCGCCCTGTTTCGCACGGAGAAGTCACTCAGGTAGATCTCATCAAAATGTTTACTGGCGCTGATGACGTTGTGGATGGTGGGGCCAGAGCCGACGTCGAGCAGACGACATCCACGAACATCTCCTACACAGAGAGAGACAGGTAGACCGTGCTTAACCATGTTGCTGTTTGTTTGTTTGTTCCGTACATCTCTGTGATGCACACGTGTGTGTGTGTGTGCGTGTGTGACTGAGAGAGAGAGAAAGAGAGAGCATGTAAAGACATCAATAATTAAAAAAACTGAAGTTTTCTCGTTAATAATTACTCAATTAATTAATGCTACCTTTAGCGAATATTTCGTGAAGACAATCAATGTTGAACTTCATAAGGTCACCTTCTTCCGGATGATCTGTGACGTCACTGACGTAACTTGAAAGGAACACATCCGGGTCAAATTTCGTGTTATAGTCTTCACCTCTGCATATTGGTTCACCTGAAAAAAAAAGGTGGAATAAAGGAGTAATAATAAAAATGACAACAACTGCAACAGCAACAACAATAATAATAATAACAACAATAGTAATAATAATAATAACAACAATAATAATAATAATAATAACAACAATAATAATAATAACAACAACAATAATAATAATAATAACAACAGTAATAATAATAGCAACGACAGCGGTAACAACACTAACGACGGCTCAGACGTCCATTTTGATGGATATTACTGGTTCTCCGCAAGAAGATACTCAGGCTAGAAGAAATGATGCAAATAACATTTCATTAGACGCAATCATTCCAATAAACAGACACGTCTGTATCATCTGCCAGACTGTCCTGCGACAGACACACCCTGTCATGTGACAGACTCCCCCTGTCATGTGACAGACTCCCCCTTTCCTTCACATGACTTTATCTGACTTGCGTATTCATCGTGTATTTACTTATCACTTACATCAGTCACACATTTTACGTTTTTTATTTCGACTACTATTGCGTACGTAGCATCTTGAAACAAACATGGATTTTTACTTAATTATCAGACAACAGATACATATATAGATAGCACCTACTACACTTGTTTGGAAACTTACATCACCAATTAATAAATCTGTTTTATAACTAACAAACCTTTCTCCATCGTGAATTGTTTCAAATATGCACTTGACAAAATATCAGGTGACCACAACGTATTTGATTGCAAAGGTTGAGTCGACCTAGTCAGGGGCTGATCTAGAGAGGTTTACAGGGAGATCTGTGTTGTTAAACTGAAGTAATGAAGTCATCGTAGTAGTTATTTATTTATATATTTATTCATTTTTATTATTATTGCCATTATTACAAACACACACACACACACACACACACACACACACACACACACACACACACTCAGACATACACACACACAGTGTATTTATAGTGATTAATTTTGTTGATTTACTTACTTACTTACTTTTTTACATCTTTATTTATTTATTTGTTTATGAATTCATTTGTATTTGTTTGTGTGTTTGTTTATTTATTTACGTATTTGTTTGTTTGTTTGTTTGTATATTTGAATATTTGTCCACTAGTAACACTGAAAGTGAAACAACAAGAAGAAGCTATAGGCTGATATTCAAGTTTCGATCCAAGCTACCCCATAGCGAGATCGACTGGACAAGATTGCAGGAAACCAGCCTATGTTTTAAAACTGAACTGCAAACTTAATTTAAAATATAAACCATGTTTACCTAAACAAGTTTTCCACTGGCTCCAGAGATATATATATATAGCATATATTTATTGCAATATATCGTAATTTAAGTTTTTCTAAGAAAAACAATTATTATTTTTCTTTTATTCCCGCTCAGCTGTATATCATTAGGAAGTTTATTTTATTAGTGTGTATTTGTCTGTACACAGGAACACAGCTGTTTATAACCAGTGTCTGCCACCGCGCAAAATGGCGCACGGTTTTTCCTGTACAGCTCAAAGCGCATGCGCTGCCGGGAACATTTAAAAACGTGTCATTTCTTCCGTTTTTTTTTTTTTTTTTTTTTGGTTAATACGTGTTACAGATTCATTGAATAACTCATGATCAAACAAACAACACACAATACAAAACATATCTTCCTCTTTATTTCTATGCTATTCACAATTATTTTTATTTATTTATTTATTTATTTATTTATATAATTGGCTTCTTCAGTGGTATCGGAATATGTCTACGTAATAGATTTTCTAGGTCTTTTGTATCTTTTTAGCAAGCATAACAAACGACCCTTGAAAGTTAGGCTGAAATTTCTGTTTTAGGTCTTCATATTTGTTCACCATCCACTTCACGATCTCTAAATCACCTCCACTGTAAACATTCTTCGCCTCCGCCTCTGTTAAACTCAGAGTGAAAAATGTCTGATCACTTACTGTGTAAAACGTTTCTTCCAACACGCCGTGGACAATCAGATATCCGTTTGTTTTCAGCAGAGAAACCAGTCGATTAACAATAGACTGGTACACTTCAATATTTGGCGCTGTCACCTCTAAACACAGTGACGTCAATATGAGGTCATAGGGTTGACGTGACGTCACTTCAGGCCAAGAATCGGCAAGAAGATCTACGTAGAAAACGTCCTTGACTTTTTCTTTCATTTCCTTTTCTCTAGAAGCTGGGCTTCCACTGAAAATAATAATAATAATAAAAATAATAATAATAATAATAAGAAGAAGAAGAAGAAGAAGAAGAAGAAGAAGATGAGGTGAAGGAAGTAAAACAGAATAGGAAAAAGAAGAAATAGTAGTAGTATATAAGTGAATAAATAAGTAAGATGTCTCTGTTGTACCATTATTATCATCATCATTATTGATATAGTCTTGTGCTGTTAACACTGTTACTGTTTTTTTGTCGTTGTTGTTGTTGTTTTTTTTTGTTTTTTTTTATTATTATTATTAGGATTTGTTGCTACTGTTTTTGTTTTTGTAGCTTTTGTTAATATTATTGTTGAGGGGTTTTTATTGTTATTATTTTGTTCCTTTTTTTTTTTTTTTTTTTTTTTTTTTTTCGTTATCGACAATGTACTTGTAGCTGTTGTTGCAGTTAATACTGCAATGTTGTTTTTAGTTGTTGTTGTAAAGTTATTTTCTTCTTATTATTATTATTATTGTTGTTGATATTGATTTAAAACTTTTTTGAAAAGTTATTTTATTATTATTATTATTATTATTATTATTATTATTATTATTATTATTGCTGTTGTTGTTGTGTTGTTGTTGTTGCTGCTGTTGTTGTTGTTGATTAAAAACTATACCCTTGTCCCTCCTTGTCGACAATGTACTGAAAGAACTTTTCAAAGCTGTGCTTCATGGTCCCCTCCCTCCAGCTCTTCAGCGCCGCCCTGTTTCGCACGGAGAAGTCACTCAGGTAGATCTCATCAAAATGTTTACTGGCGCTGATGACGTTGTGGATGGTGGGGCCAGAGCCGACGTCGAGCAGACGACATCCACGAACATCTCCTACACAGAGAGAGACAGGTAGACCGTGCTTAACCATGTTGCTGTTTGTTTCCGTACATCTCTGTGATGCACGTGTGTGGGTGTGTTGTAGCATGTAAAGACGTCAATAATTAAAAAGAAATGAAGTTTTCTCGTTAATAATTACTCAATTAATTAATGCTACCTTTAGCGAATATTTCGTGAAGACAATCAATGTTGAACTTCATGAAGCCACCTTCTTCTGGTTCACCTGTGACGTCACTGACGTAACTTGAAAGATACACATCCGGGTCAAATTTCGTGTTATAGTCTTCACCTCTGCATATTGGTTCACCTGAAAAAAAAGTGGAATAAAGGAGTAATAATAAAAATGACAACAACTGCAACAGCAACAACAATAATAATAATAACAACAATAGTAATAATAATAATAATAATAATAATAATAATAACAACAATAGTAATAATAATAGCAACGACAACGGTAACAACACTAACGACGGCACAGACGGCCAGTTTGATGGATATTACTGGTTCTCCGCAAGAAGCTACTCAGCCTAGATGAAATTGTGCTAGTAAAACATTTCTTTAGACGCGATCATTCCAATAAACAGACACGTCTGTATCATCTACCAGACTGTCATGCAACAGACACACCCTGTCATGTGACAGACTCCCCCTGTCATGCAACAGACTCCCCCTGTCATGCAACAGACTCCCCTTTCCTTCACATGACTTCATCTGACTTGCGTATTCATCGTGTATTTACTTATTACTTACATCAGTCACACATTTTACGTTTTTTATTTCGACTACTATTGCGTGCATAGCATTTTGAAAACAAACATGGATTTTTACTTAATTATCAGACAACAGATATATATAGATAGTACCTACTACACTTGTTTGGAAACTTACATCACCAATTAAGAAATCTGTTTTATAAGTAACAAACCTTCCTCCATATTGAATTGTTTCTGACCTGCACTTGACAAAATAACAGCTGACGAAAACGTACGTGATTACACAGGTTGAGACGACCTAGTCAGGGGCTGATCTAGAAAGGTTTACAGGGAGATCTGTGTTGTTAAACTGAAGTAATGACAGGCTTTGTTCTTTCAGAAGTGTCATGGTAGTAGTTATTTATTTATATATTTATTTATTTTGATTATTATTGTCAATATTACAAACACACACATCACCAATTAAGAAACTTACACCACCAAACATTCCTTCATATTGAATTGTTTCTGACCTGCACTTGACAAAATATCACGTGACCACAACGTATTTCATTACACAGGTTGAGACGACCTAGTCAGGGGCTGATCTAGAGAGGTTTACAGGGAGATCTGTGTTGTTAAACTGAAGTAATAACAGGCTTTGTTTTTTTACAGAAGTGTCATGGCATTAGTTATTTATTTATATATTTATTCATTATTATTATTATTGCCATTATTACACACACACACACACACACACACACACACACACACACACACACACATCAGAAAGCATATATATATATATATATATTTTTTTTAGTGATTTAGTTACTTACTTCCTTATTTGTTTGTTTGTTTATTAGTTCGTTTATGAATTTATATATTTTTTGGTATTTGTATATTTATTTATTTATTTATTTATTTTGTATTTGTATATATATATATATATTTTTTTTTTTTTTTCTTTATTTCAGTAATATTGTAAAGTTTATAAACTGTTTTAATAATTAATGTTTCATTGTTTTATTACAAATAAGTCATCAAAAAATATTTTATAAAAGTGTATTTTACTACTAAACTAAAAAATATTACAGCTAGGAATTTGTTTTTATTAATAATTTTATTTTTTTTTTTTTTTTATCAAGAAAGTAATGAAATATTTGTAATTCTTATCAAATTAACTTTCCAGTGACATCAGTTTCAAAATCGATTCAATGTTTACCCATTTTTAGGCAAAACGACAAAATTTGAGTGTCCAGATTTCCAGGATGAACACAATCGAAGATGGTCGGGTTAAAATTTTACGTCTTGGGGTGATTCTTTACGTCTTGGGGTGATTATTTACGTCTTAGGGTGATTCTTTACGTCTTGGGGTGATTCTACATAGAATGACGCTGAAATGCTATTATCAGACCATCTCATTATATACCACAATCCAAAACACTTCCGGTCCCCAAGAATTTCGTACAAAGGATTGTCATCTTTTTTTGTTGTTATTGTTGTTAAAATGTACGTATTATTTGTAATTATGCAAGTCTCTCTCTCTCTCTCTCTCTCTCTCTCTCTCTCTCTCTCTCTCTCTCTCTCTCTCTCTCTCTCTCTCTCTCTCTCTCTCCAATGAAGGTGTTTTGGTACAAGTTTTATGTTTATTATTCTATTAAATTTTGTTTTAGATTTTAGTATTTTATTTCACTATGGTAATTTGTTAATATTTCTTTTTAAAAACGTTTTCTTTTTCCTCTTCTTCTTCTGTTAGACAAACAGACAGACAGACGAACAGCCTCACAGACGGACAGATGAATAAGTCAACAACAATAATTTAAAATAAATAAACCAAGACATGCATACGTACACATAGCATACAAAAATTAAGATATTTAACATTCTTAGATGTCAAACACATTTTTTCATAAATTATCAGTATTTTTTTTTCGCGTCGTTTTCATTTTTATTTATTTATTTATTTATTTATTTATTTATTTATTTATTTATTTATTAATTTATTATTATTATTATTAATTATTATTATTATTATTACTATTATTTGAAATGTATATAGTTATTCTCGATTATGCAACTGAATATTTCGTGTTTGTATGAAATTATGTATGTTTCTGCTTTTAAAAGGTTTCCGTCAAACAGAATGAATCATAATAAAACAGAAAATAAAACAAACAGAAGAGATATATTCAAGTATTATATTTCTTTATTTACTCTAAATATTATAGAAAATAATTTATTGTCCTCTTGTTGAAACAAACAAACAAACAAAAGAAAAAACGCAGAGGGATGGCAAAAGTCCAGCGATGCAGAATGTCAGCCATTTTGTTTTTTATAAGCAGACGGCAAAATTCCGCTTCAGAAATCAAAATCCGTTTTAAATTTATTCAAAAATTCTCTCTTGTTCCAACTGCCTCTCTTTTGAGGATAGTCGCATCTGAAAGCGAGAAAAAATAAATAATAGATATATATTAGAGAAAATAATAATGACGATGATAATAATAATTTAGTAGTATTTTAAAACAAAGATAGACAGACAGGCAGATGATGATAACCAATTTTTGTTTTTCAATTATGTTAGAATAAAACGTATTTTAAAAAAAACAAAAATAAAACAATATAGACAAACAGGCTAAATTAGATTTATTAATTTTTTTGTTTTTTCATAATTATGTTAACACAAAACGTATACTATATAAAAAAATAAAAAAAAAATATAGTAATACAAAGACGCAGACACAGAGAGAGAGAGAGAGAGAGAGAGAGAGAGAGAGAGAGAGAGAGAGAGAGAGAGAGAGAGAGAGAGAGAGAGAGAGAGAGAGAGAGAAAGGCAGAGAGAGACAGAGACAGAACAAGGGAGAGGGAAAGACAAAGAGAGAGAAAGTGAGAAACAGAGAGAGAATGAAAGAGACAGAGAGAGAATGAGAGAGATTGAGAGAGAGAGAGTGAGAGACAGAGAGAGAGTCACGGAGACAGAGAGAGAGACAGATACAGAGAGACAGAGACAGAGAGAAAGAGAGAGACAGTGGGAGACAGAGAGAGACAGAGAGAGAGAGAGAGACTGAAAGAGAGACACAGAGAGAGAGACAGAGAGACAGATTCGTACCGTGGCGGTTTCCCTCCCTTCTTGCCACACTCCACGTAGCAGTCTGCGTACATCTTACAACACATGTGCTCGTGCTCCCGCTGAGACACCCCGTCCCCCAGCTCCACCCTGCTGCAAGCAAACCTCTCCCTGAGACAGTCTGTCAGAGTGCATTCCTGTGTGGTCACGTGAACTGTAGCCAAAACGAGGCAGCTTACAATGAGAACTGTTTCAATCTTCATCTCTGAAATCATAATAATAATAATAATAATAATAATAATCATCTTCGTATTTAAATGGAGGGTTGCTAGGCGGGTCAGGGGCGTGTGCAACCGATGCACTGCCTGAGAGCCGATCTGTTATCTGTCAGTATACAAAGTTCAAATCACTTCACAGTCAAAATCTATCTGCGTTTATTTATACTTTTTATCTGACGTAAAACAGAAACTGCCTGTCATTACACAAACAGCAAAGAAATAATTATTTCTTCTGAGATGTTGAAAACATTCTGTGACACTTAATCAAAACTCGAACATTTCCCTCAGCGAGAAGTCATTTCTCTGTTGCTCGGATCACGACAAATTCACCCCCATAAAAACCACTAACGTACGTTTCTACAGCAATAACTCCCAAATGTTCTAATTATTTTCATAAAACTTTAAACAGAAAAGAGTCTAATTATCGCTCAGAGGTTAAAGAAAATCTTCTGATGACAAACGAAATAAAGTAGAGACCGATGTTATGTCTTATCGTAGTAATATTGTGAAAAATTAAATAAAGTGCGTCTTCTCACAGTAATATTAACTTCTCTTAAAGAGATATTAAATTTCGACTTCGATTTCAGAACTGTAGGAAAATAAATTAATTTGGTTGCACGCACGCTATTCAAGTATAAAACGGTGCAGTAAAAACTGAATATTCATATCATTTTATGACTAAAATCAGTTTAGAAACGATTAACGAGGAAGATGACGTAAGATAACAATTTCCTTGCTGTAATGACTGCTTGACGGTGGTACAAAGGTTAAATCAGAAATGATGTTTCTTCTTCTTCTTCTTCTTCTTTTTCTTCTTCGTCTTCTTTTTCTTCTTCTTCTTTTTCTTCTTCTTCTTCTTCTTCTTCTTCTTTCATCTTCTTCTTCTTCTTCTTTTTTCTTCTTCTTCTTTTTCTTCCTCTTCTTCTTCTTCTTCTTCATTTGTCAGTTTATGTTTGTGATTCTTTCATTGAATCGAGCAAGCTGATAATTCGAGTTACAGAGAGTTACAAAGATATGCACACACATACACACGTGTCAGTATATCTGTATCAGTCTGTATATCTATCTATTTAATCTATCTATCTTTCTATACAAACACAACAAACATATGTTTATGCATACAAACACATATATTCATACATACCCATACATACCCATATAGCTAGCTATCTACCTACACACAGAAACACTCATATATAGATACACACACACACACATACTCAAAGTCGATACACACATATACACATATATAAACATACACACATAGATACACATGTACAGAGCATTTGGTATAAGCTCAGCATATGAAATAAATGTGATTAAACGTGACAAAATATTAGTACGAGTGACAACGTGTTTTTAAGCGTGACAAAATGTCAGCAAACGTTACAAAATATCAGTAAGCGTGACACAATGTCAGTAAGCGTGAAAAATAAAAAAAAACCTAAAACGTTTTAACTCTCCGTCATCTCTTGATTTGTACTGAAAACGTCTCGGCACTGGAGATAATATTTCACACCGTCACTTATATTCCGGGTAACAAATACTGTCAGCACCGGGAGTAAATTCCACCATGACGAAAGGAAGCACCACTTTACACTTTTTCACAAGCAATTAGAGAACGAAACCTGACGTTCGCTGGGGGACTTGTGATCGTACAAAAACGCTGTTATTAACATGAATATATGTTTGTCTGCGCGACAGAAAGAATCGAGGTTAATGTGCTTATTTTCCTCGACTCGGCTGCGAAAGGCCAGCCTTTGTCTGCTTGTCCGTTCGTACGTAATTTCATCATTTTAACGAGTTTTTTTTTTTTTTTTTTTTTGATGGCGTGTCAAGTTTAAATGTGTATCAGCACAGATATAGAGTTTCATAGATATTGTGAATTTTTAAAAATGGATTTAAAGTACATCTAAATCTACGTAGTACATAGTTATTATAATATTATAGGCTTATTAAAGTGTATAGATAGATACAAACACGGATACGCAACATAGACGGCAATACACCTCTCTCTCTCACACGCACACGCACGCATACTTTATTTTTTTATTTCAAAAGGTACGTTCACTTCTGTAAACATTTTAATTCAAGATCATTAAACGTTACGAGGTTTCTATACACTTCTAACTGGTGCGCCCTCTGGTTTATTTCTCGTTCCAACCGGATCCTCACGACAAGCATATTAGAGGCCTGTTTTTTGTGAGAGTCATACAATAACTGTAAGCCGCAGCGGGTTTCTTCTCTCGTGTCGTTATTATACAGAAACTAGTTTGTTTGTGACGTAACGCGCTTTCAAATTAACATGCGTGTGTCGAGGTATTCTCACAGAACGTCCCTTAGTTTATTCTGTTTTTCTTTCATTCATTCGCTTCTTCCCTCATTCATTTATTTGTTCATTCATTCAGTCACTGCGGCTTCTAAAATGTTTTTAGAAAACAGTTTATAAACAGAGTGTGAAATAACTTTTGTTACCAGTTGTAAAATTAAACACACCACTTACGTTTTACTGTATGTGTTTAGAAATCACTGGAACTTAGTATAAATACATCTTTTATTTTGATTTCTATTTTTATTTTTATGTTTATATTTTGGTCGTAATTATTATTTTTAATTATTTATTAACGTGTTATTGTTGTTGTTGAGGATTTTATTTTTGTTGTTATTGTTTTGTTTTTTTTATTGATTATTATGCGGTTTCTCCTTTGCAGGTTAAAGCTGATATCTTAAGACAGAAAACCAGTCATTCCCTGTAGTATATAGATATACACACATTTGTGTGTGTGTTCTACTTTCTGCTGAAAACATGAATTGTGTTGCCGATGTTGAACAACTCGTTTCTGTAGTTTTCATAGTCGTATATTGCCGAAGGATGGAAAAAAAAAATGACGAGTTTTTAAAAAGAAATTTAAAAAAAAGTAAGAAAGAAAGAAAGAAAAAAGAGAAATAAAAATAATGAAAAATAATGAGAGAATAACGAGACAGTTAAACAAAATAAAACAAAAAACGTGAATAAAGCGCTGTTTTGTTTTGCGATCATTAGATTACCATCGCTTCATCTCAACACGGGTTTCTGCAGATATTTTAAATGCGCGCGAGTTTTGTAACCATACTTGTTTCTACCTGGTCTTACACGTTAACGCGAGTTAGAAAATCGTGTATTCAGTCCTTTGAAACGTTTAATCGATTTACGAAACGTTTTGTGGTTAATCTGCAGACAATCGCCTCAAGTGCCGACACGCGCCAAGATCCACTTGGTCGACGTATTACGTCATTTGTCAACTGTGTCGCGACTGACGAGTTCTACATCATTGGTTTCAAAGATTTTAAAAATATTAATAATTTTTTTTTTTAATTCTCGTTGTTTTCGTTGTTGTGCGTGATTTCAGCTGATCTTAAGATATGATTATTTGTTTTATTTTGTTTTATATTAATCATTTTGTTAATAATAATAATAATAATAATAATAATAATAATAATAATAATAATAATTAGTGGTGGCAGTCGTAGCTGTAGTTATTATTAATCTTTAAAATAAGTAATAATTGTTTAATTCTTATACATTTTAATATATTATCTGCTGATAAACTGGTTTTTCTTTCTTGTTTCAGGAACACTTAGTTCGGTCGATTTTAATTAACAGCAATATTTCTGTTTTTGTTTTATACGAACTGAACATACGAGTGGTTTGTTTATAGCGCGTTTTTTCCAGGAAGCGGAAAAAACCATGGTTTTTTAACGGTAATTACAGGTATTCAACGCTGTCCTTTGTTTCCGTTTTCGAACACAGAAAACAAAACAAAAAAACAGAGAGCAGATGTACTTTGTTCGCTCGCTGAAATCGCTGTTATTCAGATAAAAGAAATATGATAAGACAACTGATCTCTCTCTCTCTCTCTCTCTCTCTCTCTCTCTCTCTCTCTCTCTCTCTCTCTCTCTCTCTCTCTCTCTCTCGAACAAACGAACCAACCGCTTAAGACGCTAACGCCATCAAGGACAGACAACTCTGGATTCCGGACTAAATCCCGATAAAAGAAGTGTTTGACCAGCCAGTCAGTGTACGTGAACGTATTTCGAGCTGGTTCATTTGTCGTTTTCGCCTGTCAAGTTAACGAGGCGTAGAGGTGTTATCAACACCAGTTGTTACGTAAGTCGTTTCATTAAAGTGATACAATATTTACAACCGCTTTAAAACCGTCGTTTGCTGAAATTATTCACAGATCTACTTGTATACAACAATGGACGCGAAAGTGAGACCATTAATTGTAGCTAGTTTGGTTATACAGGTCGTAAAATATGCATGAATGTTCAGCATGATTCATCAACTGATTCCGTAATTTAGTTACGCTGCACTGAAGTGCGGAACAGACTGGTATTAATGCATTGTTAGTGCGCGTACGAGTAATGAGGGTTTATTAATTATAGATTTAGTCATTTGAGTTGGTAACTGACTTAATGCAAAATTTTCACTATCGTTCTGAACATAATTTAATAGCGAAATATGACATAAAAAAAATAAGAATGATAATAATAAACTGTTTAATAATCTATTTGTAAGTATTGTTATTTGATTATTAGTTATACTTTTGTTACTTTCATTACGATTGCTACTACTACTACTACTACTATTTCTCAAACAGCACTACACTATTCAACATTACTCTGTATACTAATACTGATACTACTGTTACTCTGTTACTACTAGTACTATAACAACTACTACTGCTACTATTACCTCTTCTCCTCCTTTTACTACTACTACTACTACTACTAATAATAATAATAATAATAAGAAGAAGAAGAAGAAGAAGAAGAAGAAGAAGAAGAAGAACATTATTAAACTTTGAAAATTTTGAAACAACCGCCTTACGTTTACTAACATGAAAATGTTGTCTTCTTTTTACGTCACAGCAAAATATTCACAAACCACTCAGTGGTAGGACCGATAATATTACACAGAGACAAATAAACAAACAAACAAATACATAAATAAATAAATGAATTAAAGAAATAAAATATAGATAACGATGTTATATTGTTTCTCAACCATTTTTTTAATGTTATTATTAATTTTTTTATTCTGATTTGATTTTTTAATGTTTATTATTTTATAGAATATGCGAATGTATGTCTGTCTCTGCGTGTGTATATTTGTTATTGTTCTGTCTGTAAACATTTTAATGTTTATTATTTTAAATTTTTTATTATATGTATTATTTTAGAATGTTTAATGTTTAAGAGTGTTTATTGTTCTAGAACATTCATCGTTCTAGAACATTCATAGTTCTAGAATATTTATTATTATTATTGATTTCTATTATTTTAGAATGCTTATTATTTTTTTATAATATTTATTATCATTAATGTTTAATATTTTAACATGGTTAATATTTTTATATATATATTTCATGGTGATTAATCTCTTTATTTAATGTCACGAATGAAAATGGGTTATAAAATTTTACTTTTTAAAAAAAATTATTACTTTTTTCTGTATTCTTTCTTTCCGTTACTAACGTGTTGAAAACATTTTTAAATCTTTTAACTGAAACAGGATTTCTCTTAGATGTGAGACATTTAGAGCTCGTTTTCTAAATGTTTATTACAGTAACAATACGTTCTGCTCTTCTTGCATTAAATCTACTACTTTGTTAACTTTCAAACTCGTTCGTTTCTTCATAATAACAGTAAGAAAACAGACGTGAGTAAATCACTGGCAAAGCTGACGTAATCAGCTATCTACGAAATGACGTCACAAAGACAAGTAAATGACCGCCTTTGCATATTTCCATCAGCTCATTGTTTCGTTCTTTATACTTTATTATTATTAAAGTATGTGGAATGAAATTTAAGAAAATTTAGCAGATATAGTTTAACAATTATCGTGAACAAAGTATGCTTTATTTTATTTGTTAACACTGTCACACAGACACTTTAATAAGATTTTGGAAGAATACATAATGTTTTTAATGTTCTCTGTTTATATTAGAATATGTAAGCAATACCAATATAATTGTCATTTACGTATAAACAGAATGGATTTAATTAATTTTAAATATCATATGACGTAAGTTTAAAACGCAACAAAAAAGAAACTTTGCAAAACATATTAAAATGAGGTTCATTTTACGTTATTTTCCTACGGCACAAATCTTTCGACAAGATGAAATTCTGATATATTTTTTTTTAACCTTTGAAACATATCACAATTTCTCATATTCGTCTCTCTCTCTCTCTCTCTCTCTCTCTCTCTCTCTCTCTCTCTCTCTCTCTCTCTCTCTCTCTCTCTCTCTCTCTCTCTCTCTCTCTCTCTCTCTCTCTCTCTCTCGCTCGCTCGCAGATATGCTTATTTATGAGAATTTTCATTTCTTTCCTTAGTAACAAGTTGTTACAGTTTTGGATATTTCATCCCATCTAGTTTACTACGGGTTTTTATTGCACGGAAAGATTTTACGACTACGGATTTTTCACAAAATTCGTACAAAATTATTCCTCTGAAACGAACAAACACAAAACAATGTTCACAATCCTTAACTCATATCGCACCGATTCAGACACTTTTTCTGCCTCCGTACCGAACAGTATTTATTTATTTATTTATTTATTTATTTAGTTAGTTAGTTAGTTAGTTAGTTAGTTAGTTAGTTAGTTAGTTAGCTAGGTAGTTAGTAAGTTATTTTTTATTTTTTTTATTTTTTTTTTAAGAAAATAAAGAAGAAAATAAATGAATAAAGAAGAACAAGATAATTCTAAGTGTTTTTTAATTCTTATATTTCAAGGGATTTAGATTTGAAACTTTTAAAACATTTTAACTCAGGTATAACACATCTCTCATTATTATCATTTACTTTTAGTAGTAGTAGTAGTAATAGTAATAGTAATAGTAGTAATAGTAGTAGTAGAAGTAGTAGTAGAAGTAGTAGTATCAGCAGGATTACATAATGTGTTCGTAACTGTAGGTTTGTGTGTGCGTTTGTGCGTCTGTCTCGTGATCGTTCTTAGATCTCTCGGGTCTGATGCAATAAATTATTTATTTATTTTTAACAGAAAAAATTACATAGGTTTTTTTTTTTACAAAAATAACTTGTCACACTTTAGTTTAAACCGAATAAAATATTAATTTTCAGAAAGCGGTAACTGTGAAATGCATTTACTGGTAAAATGATTTTTGACATATCATTTTATTTTTTAAGATGATTCTCAAGCTAGCAAAATAGTTTATAGAAAACAGCAAAGATGAAATAAAAAATGTTATGTCACACATGATGAAAGTTGTAAGACTAGGAAAGGTAGGAGAGAGAGAGAGAGAGAGAGAGAGAGAGAGAGAGAGAGAGAGAGAGAGAGAGAGAGAGAGAGAGAGAGAGAGAGAGAGAGAGAGAGAGAGAGATTTGAAAAATAGAGAAAAAAAGACACAGAGAAAAAAGAATAATAAGAAAATTAACATTCTTACCGTTCGTTTTCTGGTGTATCGCAAAACAAATTAGGAAAAATGTTCTAAACGAAGTTTCTGCCAATCTCTGTTTTTTCTCCTGCCGACGGTTGTTTGCGGTTCAAGGCGGTTCTTGTTGATGTTCCACCGGGCCTGACTCTAAGCGCGCGCGTCACTTCATTTTTATATAGTACGACTAAGATGATTGGCTGATCAATTTTCATTCAGCCGGCAACGGTGGAACAGTGAAGCGACAGCGTTGGAAGAAATTTTCAGCTCATGAATAATTAATTACGTCACACAATGAAGGCGTGTCTAACTGAGGACTTCATTTTTCTTCTTCTGCGTTACAGAATTTGCAGTGGATGAGATATTAATTAAATTTGCGTAGGCGATAAAATACGTTTTGTCATTGGTAATTTACTTTTTATTTAACATTTATTTTTTTTATTTATTTATTTATTTATTATTTTATTAGTATTATTTAATACAAAATTATATTAAAATGTTTGAGTCAAAAGCGAGATATTTGATATTTTCAGATCACTGTGTGCAAGTGCATACGTACAGTGTTTAGATTATATCCTTATAGAGGCAGAGAAACACGAGAATAAAGAGAAACGCAAAACCACACAAACACAATAAATGTTAAACGTACTCATATCAACACCCGTCTACGCAAACACGTGCACGTAAATACTTATTTAAGTCAATACACCATATAATATAATATAATATAATATAATATAATATAATATAATATAATATAATATAATATAACAGAGGCAAATACTATAAAAAAATCCTATAAATAATATAATATAATATAAACATAAATAGAAATTTAAACAGAGGCAAATATTCAGAAAAAAGAGTGCTATAAATACATACTTGTGCACACAAACACAGATGTGACAATTTAAACTCGTATAAACATTACAGAAACAAAAATGCTGACACCTACAACACACAACATCATCATCGCAAGCCAACATCATCATCAATAATCACACCAATATCAACAACTACGACAACATGGATCATTATCAATAATTACTATACCAAAACCACATCACCTACTACAACAGCAAAGGGACTGCAAAGTCTCTCCCCTGCCCCCACTCTGCTATCACAATCTACTGAACAGTAATTGTAGTACACAAAGTTTGTGAAAGACAAAATAAATGTGACAAATGCTCTTCTAAATCTGTTTTCTTTCTTTCTGTCTGCCTGCTCTGTCTCTCTGTGTCTGTCTCTTTCTTGTCTGTCTCTTTCTGTCTGTTTCTGTCTGTCTCTCTGTGTCTCTTTCTTTTGTCTGTCTGTCTGTCTGTCTCTCTCTCTCTCTCTCTCTCTTTTCTCTCTCTCTCTCTCTCTCTCTATCTTTCTTTACAGTCGATTTCTCTGACTCTTTCTCTGTTGCTATATTTCTTTCTGTGTGGTCGTTTTCTCTGTGTGTATATTGGTATGTTTAACAGCTGTAGTAGTTGTTGTTGTTGTTGTTGGGTGGTTTTGGAACAGGAGAGAGGTAAGACAGTGCTGTGGTGAACAGATAACAGCTCAGGTCTACACAAGAAGAAAAAGAACTTGATCAGGAAGAGGTTTTAGAAACAACAGCTAGAAACAGAAGAACAAGAATAACTAGAAAAAGAGGAACTCTGTCGAGTTTACTGATTCTTTTTAAAACAAGAAAACAAAAGATAATGATAAAAAGAAGAAAAGAAGAGAGAGAGAGAGAGAGAGAGAGAGAGAGAGAGAGAGAGAGAGAGAGAGAGAGAGAGAGAGAGTATATATACATCTGACGCCAACGTTGTTTGGTTCTTTTTTTTCCTAACACATTTCTCAGTCATACATAATTAGGCCAAAACTACTTATAAAAGAAATTCTGTGTTAAACTTTCTGCATATGGGTTTAATTCCATGTGGAACGTCCTTTCGCCAGTTTATCAAATTAAAATGATGGATAAAACGTCCAGGATATCGAAGGTCTTGCGTAATTGCCTCAGAGTTATCACCCCTTGAGTTGACGCTATTTTTCTCTACGTAAATTCCTCCTCATTTGCATACGTAACTGAATTGAACTGCGTAGAACGTAGATGAAAAGTAATGAATCAGAACATGTTGGAAGAGAGATTTCTATGCATATTTATACGTTTAGAAAGTTAGAGTAATAAAACACAGGACAATATTGCGTGATCATTGCATCTTTATGTTTCGGCAAACTATTAAAACTCGGTTTCTCGATAAATATTCGAATTTTGCTTCATCTTCTTTTTTTTTTTTTTTTTAAATCAATTTTTATTTATTTATTTATTTATTTGTTTGTTCATTTGTTTGTTCATTTGTTATGTTTGTTTTATTGTTTGTTTGTTTGTTTGTTTAATACGATTTTGAAGATATTTCTATCAAGAAAATAAAACAAGTTAGAAAGTAAGAATCACAGCGATGGCGGATTTAGATGGATTTAATGTTATTAATTATACAAACGAAGACACTGTCACTTTAAACAATACAGAGATTAAGAGACAGACAGACAGACAGACAGACAGACAGAGAGAGAGAGAGAGAGAGAGAGAGAGAGAGAGAGAGAGAGAGAGAGAGAGAGAGAGAGAGAGTAAATGAGATAGAGTGAACAGGAAAACTGTTCATGTGTTTGTATGTATGTACGTATGAGACATATGGATGTGTGTCTGTGTATGTGTATACATATGTGGATGTGTATCTGTGTATGTGTATACATATGTGGATGTGTATCTGTGTATGTGTATACATATGTGGATGTGTGTCTGTGTATGTATGTTTCAGTTAATATTTTCTTTTGTCAATATAACGTGGGAGGTTATTTGAACACACGTGTGAAAGGTGTCTATCATTTTTAACTTTGAAATGATCAATAATTCGCTGATGTTTTTATCTTCCGGTCTCACTTAAAAATAAAAATACTATACTGAAATTTTACTACACAGACACTTATAGCTATATACACACAAACAGAAAAAGACAATACGGTCAAAAAAAAAAAAAAAAAAAAAAAAAAAAAAAGAAAAAAAAAGAGAAAAATAAAAAATGAAAATAGAAATATCATCTTGTTGTTCATGCCGTCGTCAAGGCGTTGTTGTGGCTGTAAGCGCAGACAATGTCCCGAAAACAATAAGCGAAAACGAGGGCGTTATTTGAGTTTTCGCAAGACAAAAATCGAGCAAAAGACATTAAATCGGGATGGAAACGTTTTCCACGAAAATGGATCGCATCCGGAAACAACAAAGGCTCGGATCGATTAGCAGCTCTCTTTCTTTTCTCTCCGAACCCGCGTGTCCACGACGCGTTTCTAAACTGTCGTCTGCCCTGCGAGGTGAAAACGAAACAACGACGCCGTCGAGATAACAGCCCTTTTGTGTTTCTGCGTTTTGTTTTTAGCTCGTGCGCTGCAACAAAGGGAACCCAATGCTCGCCAGTTGTTTACAGTTTCTAATAAAATTATTGCTTGTTCGTCTGTACCTAATCGATGTTAAAAACACTGAGCTAAAACAAACTGCGATCTCGTGACTCCGGTAAATGATACTTTGATGACAAAGGTATACCCAGTTTCGACGCTCCGCAATAAATAAAGATGGCCGCCACGTGTGACGTAGCTTGTCATACGTCAACAGAATTCTAATCTGTCGTAATCCGTAACAAAGTTATATCTCTGCGTTGTGTGCGCCATGTTATTCGTTTAATGTTCCAGAAATCGATAAAAGAAATAAATAAACAAATAAAAACAAAAATCTAAAAATAAGAATTAAAAAAATCTTTATCTGAGTTTGATGCAGTGTACTACTACGATTCCTGCTACTACCACTACTACTACTACTACTACTACTACTACTACTAATAATAATAATAATAATAACAATAATAATAATAGTAATAATAACAATAATAATAATAACAATAATAATAAGAAGAAGAACAACAACAACAACAACAACAACAACAACAACAACAACAACAACAACAACAATAATAATAATAATAACAATAATAATAATAATAATAATAATAATGCTACTCTGCTACCACTACTGCTTGTACTAATACTAATATTAATACTATTTATTTAGTTAATAGTCCCTCTGCGAATTCCACTACTACTACTACTACTATTACTACTACTATTACTACTTCTACTACTATTACTACTACTACTACTATTACTACTACTTCTACTACTACTATTACTACTACTACTACTACTGCCACCACCATTACCACTACTTGTACTGCTACTGCTACTACTACTACTACAGCCCCTGCAACTATTACTACCACTACCATTACCTACTGCTGCTACTATTACTACTGTTACTAACGCTATTTATTTATTATTTTTATTATTATTATTATTATTATTATTATTGGATATTTATTTCACATTATTTTCAATAAAAATAAATTAATAATAATAATAATAATAATAAAATTAAATAAAATAAAATAAAATAAAATTAAATTAAATTATTATTATTTTTTTTTTTATTATTATTATTATTATTTTTAAATGTTCTAAAAATGGATTAAAATATATCTAAGATAATGTACATTGCATTAGCAACACAGTGGAGGGGTACCGGAGGAACGGGGGTTGAACAGGATTAAACACGCACGTTCGTGAACTAAAAACATTTTACTTAACAGCACATTTTCACTTTACACAAAACGGTTTATTTTTGGCGTTGATGTCTAAATTGTTTCTTCTAAGATTTCTTACCGTCTTATTGTTTTTCTTTCAGTATTACTAAGATTTTCTTTTCTTTTCTTTACCCCACCCCCACCCTATCGATCTTCCTGGGTTTTTTAGGGGGGTGTTGGGATAGAGGTAGGGGTAATTGTTTTCATTGTTTGTTTGTTTTTTTTTTTTTTTTTTTTTTCCATTTTTATGTAAATACCAAGCTATAAAAATGGTTTTACGAACATCTTTATTTATTTATTTATTTATTTATTTATTTATTTATTTATTTATTTATTTTTTTTTTTTATATTTGAAAAGATGAAAACTATTTGCATCGTTCTGTGGATTTTGACAATTAGCAGCTCGTGTCAAATATTAAAACAGTTTTCATTCGCGTATTTGTCATCAACACATACTTGTTGTGCATTCAATGACGGCATAAATTTGTTTCTGTATGTCTGTCTGTATGTATGTATGTATGTATGTATGTATGTATGTATGTCTGTCTGTATGTCTGTATGTCTGTATGTATGTGCGTATATAGGTTTGTAGGTAGGTAGTTTTGCATATGTGTTTATGTAGGTAAAACTTTTGCTGGTGTTTTTCCCAAATATATAATTTTTTGTATTTATTAATGAAGAAAGTACATGAAATATATTTGTTGCATAGACACGGGATGGTGAATAAAAATAATAATAAATATAAATAAATATATCAATAAATAGTTTCTCATAAAAAAAAGTCTTATTAATTCTTTTAATTTTTTAATTTTTTATTTGATTTATTTATTTATTTATTTTTTTTATTTATATATATTTTTTACTTTTCCGCTCTAAATAATTAAAATATGAAAAAAAAAAATTACGACCACTGATAAAAATGACGAGTCTAGTCGAACAAGATAAAAGATAAATAATAAATAATTAAATTAAAAAATGAATAAGTTTTCCCCACCCCCTACTGTTTGGTAACCGGATATCCATGTTTTGTAACAAACACTATTCTAAAATCATGTCTTTCTTTGGCTGATTTATTTTTATTTTTGGTTGATTTTTTTTAATTCGTTCCTGAATGTCATTTTTTTTTATGTCGGTTTCGCTGTCTTTTTGTTTCTATTCAATATCTGGCTTTCTGAAGCGAGGCGCGCGCGCGCGGTACACTTAAATTATCGTTTGTTGTAATCGTCTGCTAATGGCGCTGTTATGAACTTTGGCGCGAAAATGGAGAAGATGGATATATAATGCATAAACTTTTTCTTTACAACGTCGACAAAGCGTCAAATGACCAGTAACGTTGACACGTTGTCTGACACGGTTTTCATGTTTGCTGCTATTGAAACAAAAACACGAAATAAGAAACGAGCCATCGCTTCGTTTGCTTCATTTTGACTGCCTACTTCAGTTTGTTAAGACATAATACGTCAAGCGTACGTCACGGTACTAAAAATAATAAAGCTGATGCTGATAACGCTAATAATAACAATAATAATAATAAAGAAATAGAATTAATAACAATAGGATGAATACTGAAAATATTGCACTTATTATAGTACACTCTAAATATATTTAATAGTAAAAAAATTTGAATCTCTCTCCACCTCTTTTTCTATCTCTCTCGTTATTTATCACTTTTGTTCTTTATCTGTCTATTTTTCTGTGTGTTTCTCTGTCTGCCTATATTTACTTTGCTCTTTCTTTCTTTCTTTTTCTCTCAGCGATACACACGTCATCATCAACGTCACAATTATCATCGTCCTCTCAGTTGTTATCTTTCTTATTTTCGACCATTCAGTAAAGAGCTGTGCTTCTGAATTTATTATAAATTTCCTTTTTAAATCGAGTTCATTTGTCCATGCGTTTCATGTGTTATTATTACTACAATTACTGCTTCTACTACTAGTTCTGCTGTTCTGCTACTACTGTTACTTCTACTGCTACTGCAACAACAACAACTACTTTTATTATTATTATTATTAGTGTTGTTGTTGTGGTTGTTTTAATTATTCTCTTTTGTTTGTAATTCTTAAATAATACAGAGTTGATTTAGCATGTTTAATGTGTACACGTGTGAAATATCACGACTATGCAAATACGAATGATTATATATTTATTCACGTGTAAAATGTGCATGTATAATTAGTGATATATTGTTACATGTAATGTGGGTGTCTGTCTCTCTGTCTCTCTCTCTCTCTCTCTCTCTCTCTCTCTCTCTCTCTCTCTCTATATATATATATATATATATATATATATATATATATATATATATATATATATATATATACACACACATATATATAAATAATAATGATGATGATGATGACGATGATAATGATTATAATCATCATGACGATAATGATAATGATAATACATGAGACAGAGTAAAAAAATACAGAGTGGGGGAATTCTCCATCTTGATACGTTAGAGTAATGTTATTTTGATGTGTTAATGTCATACTGATGTGTTGACAAAAACTTACAGTTTTATGGACGAAAAAGTCGAGGGTGAAAGGACTAGATCCAATTAGATTTTGTCACGCTTGCCAGTGACGTATGACACTACATTATTATAATTGGCATCGTCTGTGACGTCACTACCACCCTGAAAAGCTTTGGTTACGTAGTCAATGCAAAAAAGAAGAAGAAAAAAAGAGTATATAATAATAATAATAATAATAATAATAATAATAATAATAATAAAGACAGAACATTTTTAAAAATTATAATAATAATAATTAAACAAAAATCTAAAGGAAGATATAAATATGCACGTTCGAATACCTTTCTAGCATTACTTGATCGCGCGTACTATTAGATTTACTCTTTCAGTATGGAAATTAAGGTTGCCAAGTCCATTCTCGCGTTGTCCCGAGGGAACGAGATTTTGCGGAATTATTAAAATTACGGCTGCGTGACACTTACAAATTGGTACGTTTTAATGTGTTGACACGTCTATGCATATCAGCTATGACGTACTTGGGGCCGGTTTGAAAAATGTTTTCTAAAAGACAATGCAACCATTCAGTTGGGGTTGAAAGATAACATTAAAGTATTTTTTTGGGAGGGAGTTGTCCATTTTTAAATTAATTAATTTCCTAATATCTACCTCATAAGACCGCTTAATTTCCATGAAGTCGCTTATAGCATTAACAATGCGTCAAGACAGCTTGTATCAAATATAAATAGTGCGTCATGTTTTTATTTGAGTCCGGCAATGCAGTCATTGTCTGAACAGTCATACATAGGGGAAACAGGATGAATGAACTATTTTAAAGATATTTAGTCTTTTCACCCAAACCTTCACAGCTGTTGATTGGAAAATATGTTGATGCATTATTGCTCTCGATTACGATAAAGAGTTTGATAGTTGTCTTCAATAACATCGTTATGGGAGACCCTTGTGTGAAAGAGTCGTGAGGAACCAGTGGGCCCCACCCGTTCAGATCCTATGGGTCATGATCTCAAACAGTGAAACTAGCTAGAAACAGCACACATTTTTTTTATTCTTTCTTTTTTTTTTCTTCTTCTTTTCATTTTATTCTGTCATAAATTTCATCTGAGATGCTCATACTGTAATAAACTGAGGGGTGAATTACATTTTTAACACGTTCACCTGTCTGTGACGTATTGTGCTACTGACTCAGTCTCCGTGGCTTCAGTGTAGTTTCAAGAGTCCTAAACTTATGCTGAATCTTATTCAAGAATGAAACCAATCTAAACTGCCACTGAATTGTACGATTCCCTTTTGTCTTTTGGTGATTTGCTTAGCAGGTTTAGCAAGGACACTCAAAAAACAAATCTGTCTCAGCTGAGCTTATTTCTTCCTGGACAGGCTCAGTGAATGCACGTGACATTCGTGTGCTTGCTGAGAAAAGACCTATGTCTTTCTTCCGTTCTTTCATTCTAGGCCTTTTTTGTTTTGTTTTTTTAATACCGGATACAGCACTCTAGTCTAACCTGGAGAAAAGTAATACCAGTAAGTAACTATCTATCAGATAACATTCACACACACACACATACATATATACATACATATATATATATTCCTTTTAAACTCAGTGGGGTCCAGTGACGTATGATGTCAGACCTCACAGAAAACAGCTCATTGGTCCCCAGATCCACTTTGATTACGTCAGCGCAGCTGATTAGAACCACGTGACTGATCGACTAAAACTGTATTTAGAAGTCAAAAGAAATTACTAAAAAAAAAAATCACAAACCTTTACAGGATGTATTATCACCTCAATGCTAACCAAAACACAAAGACATTACTAAAGCTAACTGGTGTGTTGTCACGGTGACCAGTCTGACTGGTATTACTACCTAAAATTTGGCTCGTCCCGTCTAAAGGGTAGCAGACTATAATAGCGTCACGTGATAAAGTGTTAATTATCTGAGACCGCTTAAACTACTAAATGACTAATCTTTATCCACTAGAGAACAATAACACAAACAAGAATTCAGTATGGATAATCGTTTATATATATATATATATATATATGTATGTATGTATCTATGTATGTAGTTTATACAAATTAACGCTAAAGGGTAATATGTACGATTCGACGATAAGTTATCAAAGCAAATAGCGTTGACAAATAATACAAAACTAATTCAGACCAGTTGGTTACTTGATCTTCCTAAATACTTTTTTTAATTATTAAAATACGTTAACCTTGTATTATAAATGTAAGTACCGTACCACAGAATAACACCATACAAATTGAACAGTAATAGATTTAGCTATCTTAAATCATTCAATATGTATGTTACGCATACAAAACATTAAAACATATTTACCATGCATGCCCACAAAGACGCTCAAGAAGGGCACCGATCAAAGAAATCCCGTTCAAAAGGCGCGTGACTACTTATACACCCATCTCTCGGGTGTTCAATCTACACCTCTGCAGATAGCCTTTCTGAATTTACTTTGCAGCTTTTAATGCCAATTCTGAGTTTGTTAAGCCCCAGTGTTTCTTAGTTTATTAAATATAATTACGTAATACATCTTCTGAATAGCACAAGTACGTCTGCATACACTCTGCTATTTAGTTTTTGTGTATTTACCCCCATTTTCTGTCATTAATTAGGTAAACAGTTAAGAACTGTAAAAATATAAATTACAAACATGATTATTCAAGATAGCTAAATAAATATTACCGTAATATAATAAGGTATTTGAGATAACAAGTGACAGACATTCTGCTTTACGTGGACATATAAAGATAAGATTTTGTGAATATTCTATAATTCACTAAAAAGAAAAACTAAACTACAATTTAAAAAAAGCCTGGCCAAGAGGCACTAATGAGGTTCCGTTACGCGTGTTAATGGCCTGTTTCAAAGCTTTCTAAACAATATGGGTGAAGGTCACATGTATAGTCGTAGCTGCAGTTGATGGTGGATAGATGTCACAACCATTTTGCAATGACGAGTTTATGGGGTGATTCAAAGATCGGTCCCCAGTTTTCCCTGGAACAAATCCTAGTGACTGTTTTACACAAACAACAACTACTACAACTACGATGTTACTTCTTGTTTGTTGTCATAATAGCTGTTGATAGAGTATTGTGGTCTGTTAACCTTTGTTTAATTATTTAAATACTGTTATTATTGTTGTTGTTATTATTTCTGTTATTGTTATTGTTGTTGTTGTTGTTAACATAAAGGGTTTGTTGTTATCTTAAAATATATTTGAAAATTTTTCCATTTCTATTTGCGACGTAAATTGTTTTGTGAGAACAACAGATGACTTCAGGTGTCCACTTGTTACAAGTTATGACGTCACCGATTACGTCACCGTTACCCGACAACTGAACAATGCACTTTCTTTTATCATCACAGACATAGATAGAACCGTCTACGTCACAAGCAACGCTCTTTATATGACCCAGTCGCGTCGAGTCACGTGTCACCCAGCTGAGTTCGCCTGACAACGTCACACTTTTTAGCGCGTTTTCCTCCCCAGCTACAATCAAATGGTCATCACTGATAACGAGAAACTCCAAATCCTTGACCAAATGGCTGGACACTGACTGGACAAAGACACCGTTCCGGTCGAGAATGTCCACACTTTCATGCCAGACAGTGACAACCAGACGACAGTCAGGCAGCACCGCAATGTGAAAATAACTTTTTTCAGTCTTTAACGTTTCCGCCTCCCGGAATCCATTTTGAACATCGAAGCAGATTATCTGTCTGCTTTGTGGAAGGGTGACCAGAAGTCTGTGGTCAGGTGATCTGGCCAGTCCGAAAGGTGGGAAGGACAACTCTTTTTCGCAAACTAGCTGGGTCGACTGGCTGCTAAAACATTTGATTTTCTTGTTGCTGAAATCGGAGACGATTATTTCGTCTGACTCTAAAGCGAGAAGAGATTTCAGAGCAGGTTTCGACTGGTCGGAAGATGTCTTTGTCTCGATTGCTAAAGTACGTTCTGGTCTGTTCGGCTTTTTGTCCACACACGCGTCCATTGCTGGTTCTGATGTCAAATTTCGTTTCGCCGAGTTTCTGTGAAAATCCGGAAACTCAATGCTTCCAACATCAGCTTCAAAACATTCATCATTCGTTCTTTGGCGTCTTGAAAACCGAATTCTCAGATCAGTGGCTGGAATTATCGACGTATCAGACGTGAAAAACACTGGCGTCTTTTCTTGATACGTTTTCAGTGTTCTTATCTTGTTTTCGATGTCGCTATTCGATCCCGTTTGCTGGAGATTTATCGCACTTCTGCACTCGTTTACAAATTGCGCGTGTTCTGTAAACAACTCCACCACGTGCTTTCTGGCGGACTGTTGATATTTTTCTAATTCTTTTATCAGCTCGTCACGTTTTTTTCGCACCGCTGAGGAAAATTCGCTGATAATGTCGTCTGCCGCTGTGACAATCTCCTGCATCGTCTGAACAACACTGACGTGAAGCTCGTTGTGTAATTTGTTTATCGCGTCATCAGCTTTGTGCTGAATGACGTCACATACCGAACTCAGACTGTCCGAAACGGAGAGAAGTTCCCGTTCATTGTCGACTCCTGGAAAAATCAAATATTTATTTTAATAATTTCATTTATTTATTTATTTATTTATTTATTTATTTTCTACTTGATTTATTATTTTCAAAGAAAAAAAAAACAACTAAAATACAGATTTAAATAAATATATAAATAAGCGAGAAAATAAAATAAAATAAAATACAACAAATAAATAAATAAATATTATACATTCGATTCTTCTACTAAATTCTACTTTAGCTTTTAACATTTTCACTCTCATTTCGACATGGGCTCACTTTGTTTCAGTCCTTTGAATGCTTCGATGGCGTCTGCAAGAGCAATATTTCGCGGGAACTGGTCAGCAGACGAAAGGATAGAATCTGATATTGGTGTGTGTTTTCTGCAGATCGGACAAGGAAAGCCGTTGTTGTTGTAGCTGGTGTTGATGTGACTCTGCAGACATTCCTGACAGAAGGTGTGGGAACACGAAAGATATCGGGGATCCGTGAACATATCGTGACAGATTACGCAAGAAATTAGATCCTCTTCTTTGTTATAACCGGCCATTCTATGAACAAATAATACACTGACGTCATAATGATGTCAAATATGTTGTATATAAAGTAATAGCATGTGACGTCATAGCACGAGCCAGTTCTGACCTATGAAAATTTGTGACATATATGACATACGTTTTTATGAATACACTCACACACATATACACACACTAAAATGCAAACAGAAAAACAAAATACATGAATATACATACACGCACATATACACAGACGCATACATACATATAAACATATATGCATATAGATATACATACACATGAATATATATGCAAACATGTGGTGTGTGTATGTAGTTGTGCATGGTAAACTGGAATACGGAATGTTATCTTTGTGAAGAAGTGTGTATGACGTCATGGTTCTCTGTGTATGTGTGTAGTGATTTTCTGAAGCAAATGTATGTATAGTGATGGTAATGGTGATGATGATAGCGGAGTTATGTGCACATATCTGTCTGTGTATATATATATATATATATATATATGTGTGAATGTATTTTTTATGTGTAACGTGTATTTGTATGTGCATATTATTTATGTATAACAGTATTTTATTTTATTTTATTTTATTTGATAAAATAATAAAAGTTAAAACAAATAAAAATAAAATAAAATAAAAATAAAATGAAATAAAATAAAATAAAAATCAACGAAAATAAAACAGGTGCAAAAACGCCTATCTGGTGATTACGATGGTGGAGAGTACCAGTCTACGAATCTACATCGTTGTGTATCGGATATTATGTTACATGTATCTTCCTGATTGTGATCGACCTGACAAAAACAAACCAAATAATCCACGTCTATTTAAAATTGTTGTGATAGTAATTTTAATGCTGATGGTGATTAAATTACGTTATGCTAACGTTATCCGAAATCAAAATAAAACAGTTTACCAACCTAATATTTTGACATTTGATTCTGCGTCGTACACGTCACGTCCCGTTAATGTAATCAATACTGTTAGTGGCGGACGAGTACACTCGTTATGCAGGGGTGAAAATGGCGGATGTGTTGGAGGAAATATTATTTATGATAAAAATAATTTCAGCTTCATTTGATATAAAATATTTGGTTATTTTTACCCAAACACTAATCTATCCTATGCAGCTGTTTATTTTAATGCAAAGCATACTTCGAGGTATTACTGTTAATGGTGCTGTCAGCTGAATAAACCTTTTTATTTTTATTTTTATTTAATTTTTATTTTTTCTTCTTCTTCTTCCTCACCCAGCCTTTTATTTCTTTCTTTCTTTTTTCCCTGCAGATTATTATTTATTTATTTATTTATTTATTTATTGATCTCCTATTATCAGTCATTAAATATATTTAAAGACCGTAAGGTAACAAAAAAAGAAATTTGCAGATGTCAAAAACTTCTTTTTTAAGCATCTATTATGAACATGTTATTTATAAAATTATTTGTTTTAATGCCTGTAGCTCTCATAGACTGAAACATGCAATATTATCATTGTCGTTTACGAAATGTTACAGAGATACATCGAGATTGTTCACGTAATCCATGGATTTTTATGCTAAAAAATTAAAGATTTATAAGGTGAAATATTTTAATATTTCGGCCATTAATTTATTTTTTCTTACTGTGTGTGTGTGTGTGTGTGTGTGTGTGTGTGTGTGTGTGATTTAACAATAAATATATGGGGGGGTTGGCGTTTATTTTTTATTTATATTTTTATTTATATTTTTATAGTTTTTAATTGTAAAATCGTTAACACAGTCGATGGAACAGATGCATAATGAAAAGCGTAAGGAGAGAAATGTTCAGTGTTACCCTGATTTCCTTTTGTCGGTTGCGCATAGATCATGACAAAGCAGTGATCATAGACCAGACCGAGTACCTGTTGTAGCAACATGGCGAACATCGAAAAGGCTTTGACTGTTGGTGGTGATAGAACAACTGGGCAGTCAGTTCGAACGCAAAATGGTAGATCATATTATTACCGTTGCATTTAAGAAAAAAAGAGTTCAATTCAAATACTTTCTCAAAAGTGTACTTTCTGATAAATGTGAAAGTTCATTTTCGGCTTTCAGTTGTCGCGTTAGACCCACGTGTTTTCTCCATTTTTCAGTTTTTCTGGAATGTTCCGAGAAATATTTTGAAATTTTTTATCACGTTATGCATCAAAAATTGACTGAAAGAAAATCAGACATTTAATACAAGTTTTAGGAAACAATTCTGATTTAGAGGATGGTTATTAAAAAAAATAATAATAAAAAAAATAAGTAAATGAATTTCGTGCCCAGTAAAATTATGTTTCTTTGTATTTCTGTCCCATTGACTATTGAGCATTCAATTTCTGTTAAATGAGAAATACCAAAAAACGCAAAATATAGAACTGATTTATATATATATATATATATATATATATATATATATATTTATGTCTATATGATATTATTTTTATTTTTATATTTTTTTTTTTTTTTAGTCATAAATCAACAAGTTAGTTGCTAGGAAAGGTAAATGTGTTTTAATTAATACTTGAAATCTAGAACTTAAGAAGATAATAATAAAAGAAACGTCTTCATTGCAGTGTTGGCAGCAAGTTCCATTGCGAACATTGTTAAGAGCAGCCTGGGACCAGTCGGCCTGGACAAGATGCTTGTTGATGATATTGGGGTAAATATTTCAAAATTCTGTTTAATGCGCAAATCAGTAAATTCAAACCCCAGAAATCTCAAAACAAATAAGACCTAGGAAGCACCTTTACAATGATAACCAGATCATGTGAATATGTTGAATATTAAGGAAGTAACAGTATTTTGAAATGCCATATTTTCATCCAGCTAAAGTCTATTTAGGACAACAGATAATATAAAATAGTTCTTGTCAATGCATCTATCCCTGAAATATTTCATTTTCCAATGAAGTCATTTTTAAAAAACGACAAAACAGCATGCATTTTGCAAGAGAAACTTGTTTTTTAAAATTGTTTTTGACTTACTTTTTGTGTGAATAAGGAACTGACAGCATGTGGTAAATGATGCTGGGTGGAAATTGTTTTCAAAAGCAATTTTAGTATCATAACTTATTTTTTTATTCTATTTATTTATTTATTTATAATTTAATATCTCTTTTGTTGTTAGTCAGGGTATTTTTGTGGTATTTTTTCCTCACTTTCAGAATGGTAACATTGCGACTGTTTAGTATTTTTTCAGATGTTAGTTTTTAGTTGTGATATTCATTTTATTTTATCCATGCTTAAAACATTGTTTGAAATATAAAAAAAACAATCAATTAAACTGTTAATTATCAACTATTTAGTTTTTTTTTTAAATGTGTTCCTAGCTTAATTTATCTGTTTAAAATGCATGTCTAGCTAATTTATGAGTTAAAAATGTATTGCTAGCTTAGTTTGTTCAGATGTTGCTAACTTAATTTATGTGTTAAAATGTGTTGCTAGCTTAGTTTGTGTGTTTAAGATATACTCCTTGCATGTAAATATTCTTGTAGGATGTAACTATAACAAATGATGGGGCCACCATTCTTAAGCTGTTGGAAGTGGACCATCCTGCAGCCAAAGTCCTCGTAGAGCTGGCAGAGCTGCAGGACCAGGAGGTGGGAGATGGAACAACCAGTGTGGTGAGTCGGTTGTAGTTTTTTATTTATTATTAAGTTTTTAATATTTTACATGACACAGAAAAACCTTGCCCAGGATGCGCGCTGCCTTGGAGCAAGCAACTTACACAGATGTAAGTTTTCTCTTTATTTCACTTCTGCTGTGTGTACTTTCTGAAAAGGATTGTGGTCACACCTGTCTAAAAACATGAGAGATTTCATCAGTTTTCGCTGGGGAGCTGTCGTCACAACTTGGGTAGAATGTAGGATGATTGTTCTGCAGTCAGCCATAGTTTCGTGTACGTTGTGATGGAGTGTGTCAAGGGTGGACTGATATGTGATGTAATGTTTTTTAATTGTTTGATGAGGGGGGGAAAAAAAAAAAAAAAAAAACTTCAACTCTGCTCTTTAGTCTGGTTTCCTAATGCAGCAACACATGCATTAAAAAGAAGAGAGAAAAAATATCAGGAAATACTTAAGGGAAAAAAAAAAAAAACCATTTGTTTTAAGTGGGAGTTGTTTTAATTTTTCAAGAATTTTGTTTTGCAGCCAAACTTTTGTTTGCTTGTTAAAGTAATTGCCATATTAGATTCAGTAACTCAAGTCCAAAGGTTTTACCCAAATTTGTTACTTTTTCTAATCAGTATTAGTTGTATAGTAAAAGAAATAACATTTCTGTTTTATATTAATTTTTTTTTTTTTACATGTTTATGGTGTTTGAGAGGAGGAAGTAATTTGTAAATTAAAGTTTGTTACTGATAATACAGTTGTTACAAAGTCCTTGTTGGACATTTTTGTAACTTCTGTGCATGACAGAAGTGTTCAGTTACTAGGGTAAGAGAATTTAATTTTAGGATTTTTAAGTAGATTTATTGTTGATTCTTAATTTTTAACTTGAAAACAATCATGAAAATTTTAATGTATTTCTAGAACATCAGAATCGTATCATGATTTGTATCCATAATTAAACTTTTCTTTATATTTGAAATAAATATTAGTATTTTTTTATACCTTCTTGTGGTGTATTTGTTTTGTTCCTACCCATTTGACATGTTGCAGGTTTGAATGCTGTAACATGTAGATACAGTAGGATAAATAAAAACTCAGCAGTGACGTGCTTTTTATCTGAAACCAGTTTTCTGCTAATATTCTGTTACTGCACAAGTTGTGTTTTATTTGTGAGTAATTGTTAAGATCTAGCTCTCTGAGTTTAGTCGTAGATAAAGGCTGGTGTTGTGTGACACAGCAGTGATGGTAAAACTTTATTTTTACTTGAAGATAAAATTCTGAAAATTATACAGTTGTAACTTTCATAAACTTTCACTAGTTGGTGGTTTTTTTGTATGTGTGTCTTTCTATTTTCTTTTTACTTTCTTTTTCTTGCTTCCTTTATGCTTCTTGTTAAGTGTCTGTTTAATTTTATACCTGTTTTTTCCTCCAACCCACCCTGCATCTTTTTAATGTTTTTATTGTTTATGTAAACCTTCTTGTCTTTGACCCTCATTTCCATCACATTTGGCACATAGCTAGTTATCTGTTTGTATGAGAGAAAGAAGAAAAAGCAAGAGAGAGAGAGAGAGAGAGACTGAGATTTTTGATTTTGATTGACCGGTACTAATGCAGTATGTGTGGATTTTCAGTATAAAATTCCAGAACTTATTTCTCATTCTTAGATACTTATTATTTAATTGTGTTATATAATTTTTTATCAAATCTATATTTAAAAAATTTATTTGGTTGAATTAAACTTATTTTTATGCTGTAAATATTTAAAACGAAATATTAGTATTTTTTTATACCTTCTTGTGGTGTATTTGTTTTGTTCCTACCCATTTGACATGTTGCAGGTTTGATGCTGTAACATGTAGATAAAGTAGGATAAATAAAAACTCAGCAGTGACGTGCTTTTTATCTGAAACCAGTTTTCTGCTAATATTCTGTTACTGCACATGTTGTGCTTTATTTACGAACAGTTTTAATGTAATGATTTTAAAAAGGATACTGTTTATAAATACTGTTTCTGAAACATATTTTTTTTAATTATATCCCTGCAAATGTTGTTCTGTTTTTGCTGACTTGTTTTTTATATGATCCTCTTATTTTTATTTTTGTTTGTGCACAATTATTTGTATGGATAATTTAATTTTAAAAATGTACTTGTACGTTGTGCAGGAAATATTTATTTAAATTCATACGTATGATTTATTTTAACCTAGTAATATTTCTATTATTTATGAATAATATTTTTTTGCATAAAAACTACTTTAAATTATGTGTGTTTGTAATAAATTTTGTTTGTTTCAGAAGAAAGCAGTAGCATTTTTAATTTTGTATAATTTTTTATCACGATCAAGTAGTATTGTAAACGTGTTTAGTACACATAGTTTTTCTTTATTTTGGAGAAATAATCTCTCAAATTGTCTTGTATTATGTATGATGTTTTTGTTTGTTTTGAACAGGTAATATATTTGAACTGTATTGTTTGTTTTGAACAGGTAATATATTTGAACTGTATTGTATTTTTTACAGGTAATATATTTGAACTGTATTGTATTTTTTACAGGTAATATATTTGAACTGTATTGTATTTTTACAGGTAATATATTTGAACTGTATTGTATTTTTTACAGGTAATATATTTGAACTGTATTGTATTTTTACAGGTAATAATAGCAGCTGAGTTGCTAAAGAATGCTGATGAACTGGTGAAATGTAAAATCCACCCAACGTCAATAATCAGTGGCTACCGTCTCGCCTGCAAGTTAGTTTACTCACTGGTTTAATAGATGTTGTTAAAACCAATGTTTATATACACTTTTTATTATTGATTTATCATCATTTTATTATTTTTATTATTATTTATTAATATTAGGATTTATTTATTTATTATTTGGTTGTTGGCCTGTTTATAGAATGGTTAAAAACTACAGAACCAGTTTTTTGTTTTTTTGTAAATAATAATAACAACAACATCATTAAGAATAATAAGAATAATAAATAGTAATAATGATAACAAGTTTTAAAAAAAAAGTTAAAAATAAGAAAAAAAAAAAAAAAAAAAAGAAGTAATAATAACAACAACAATAAATAATAACAGTGATAAATATTCTGTGTTTTAAATGTTTGTTTTCAGAGAAAATATTAAATATTACCACACACTAGTATGTAGAAATTATTTAAAAGATGTGTTTGTTTTCAGAGAAACTATTAAATATTACCACACACTAGTATGTAGAATGTTTTAAAAGACATGTTTGTTTTCAGAGAAATTATTAAATATTACCACACACTAGTATGTAGAATGTTTTAAAAGACATGTTTGTTTTCAGGGAGGCAGTGAAGTACATTCAGGACAATTTGACGATTAGTTCAGACGAACTGGGACGAGATTCGATAATCAACGCAGCGAAAACAAGCATGTCCAGCAAACTGATTGGTCCGTATCCTTGTACTTAGTACTCACTGTCACTCTCAGCTGTCACAAACGAATGAGTGAGTGAGTGAGTGAGTGAATAAGTGAATGAATGGATGAAAGTGTGATCAGGTTCCAATACAAAAGAAGGATGATATTTGGTGTAAGTTTTATAAGTAGTTTGTGAAACGTTTAGTCCCCCAAAAACCTGTAAATAAAACAAACAGAAATGTGGTTTTATCATTAAAGTGTTTCTAGTTGTATCTAGGGGTGAGCAGTGACTGTTTTTCTTTACAGAAGTTGTAGAGTCAACCCTCAAGCATTTCTCCATAGTTGTTTTTCCACAGACCGTGTACAGTTCCTCCTGTTTATGGGACGGCACCCACAAATATAAACATCTTCAGGGTTGTTTTTTTTTTTTTGAAGGAAGATAATAATAATAATTATAAAGCTGTAATTATGACTGAAACTGATTTTATGTAAAGATCTAAACGTAAAAAAGAATTAAAAGAAAAATATGTTTCCTCAACGATGTTCAGTGATTCTGACTTTTACGCTGCTATGTGCGTTGATGCTGCAAATGCGGTGAAGACGCCAGACGGGAAGGGAGGTTTCCGGTACCCCTATTAAAGCTGTCAATGTACTGAAGGCTCATGGGAAGAGCTCAAGAGAAAGCACACTGATCCACGGTTACGCTCTCAACTGTACCACCGCGTCACAAGGTAAGAGTGCTCTCCCTTGACGTTATATTCAAACAAATTTCATTTCTGTTGTGATGTGTAAAATTATTTTGCTTTCATTTTTTTTTTTCATTTTGTAGCTATTATGATAATGTGCTTTCTTGTTAGCTGCTGTTTATCATATTGCAATACTTTGAACAGTTTTTTATTTCAAACACAGCTATGTGTAAATGTAGATACAGATATAGATACAGGTATATGTACAAGTACAGATATAGATACAGATGTACAGATTGTTGATTTCAAACACTGCTATGTGTGTGTAGATACAGATGTACAGATTGTTTCAAACACAGCTATGTGTGTGTAGATAGATATAGATACATGTACAAGTACAGATATATAGATACAGATTCACAGATTGTTTTTTTCAAACACAGCTATGTGTGTAGATACAGATGTACAGATTGTTGATTTCAAACACAGCTATGTGTGTGTAAACGTAGATACAGATGTACAGATTGTTTATTTCAAATACAGCTATGTGTGTGTAGATACAGATGTACAGATTGTCAGATTGTTTCAAACACAGCTATGTGTGTGTAGATAGATATAGATACATGTACAAGTACAGATGTATAGATACAGATGTACAGATTGTTTTTTTCAAACACAGCTATGCCAAAGAGGATCACACCAGCTAAGTTAGCGTGTCTGGATTTCAGTCTTCAGAAGACAAAGATGAAACTTGGAGTTGAGCTGCTAGTAGATGACCCAACTCAGTTAGACGCTATGAGACAGCGGTGAGTAGTGCTGGACAGGCAGAAAGTGAATTTTGACATTTGATGTTAATAGCAGAAGTTTGATGTTAACAGTAAAAGTTAATAGTAACAGTAACTAGTTTGATGTTAACTGTAATAAGTTTGATGTTAACAGTAGCAAGGTTAAGAGTAACAGTAACAAGTTTTATGTGAACTGTAACTAGTCAGACATTGATGTTAGGTATCTTGTGCTAACTGCAAGTGAATACAAACAAATAAAATTACTTGTAAATGTACTGAACTAGCTGAGTACTTGCATATTAAAACAAAACAACACCCAGAGATGTATTTCAATATGTTTAATATTCATACTGACACCACCAATAAAAATTAAATAAAACAGAAAAATAAAACGAAATACCTGAACTCTAATAAGAAATGAACTGTACTGTGAAGTGTTCTGGTTTCAGGGAGTATGACATAACGAAGGAGAGGATACAGAAGATTGTGGGGGCGGGGGCTAATGTAATAATGACTACTGGGGGGATTGATGACCTCTGTCTCAAGTACTTCGTGGAGGCTGGGGTGATGGGAGTTCGTAGATGTAAGAAAGCAGATCTGAAGAGAATTGCCAAGGCAACGGGAGGTAAATATTTTTATGTACATGGTTGATGCATGTTTATTATTAGCATTAGTACTACTTTAAATGTCAAATCAAATACTTTATATAATTAGAAGTATATATATATATTCTATTTTAATATATTTACAAGTTGAAATTTTTGATTTTATACAGTTAAAAAAAAAATACTGAGCATTGGTCAATTACATACATTTTAAATGGCTTTGTATTTGAATTATTATTAATTTCATTACGTTATTATTATTCATTTCTGTGTTCTTGTTAAGATTATTTTAATGTAGAGGTTTCAGATTTTTTTAAATAAAAAAAAAATCACATTACAAAATCTTAGAAGATTCATCTTATACTGTTTAAATTGAATTTTTATTAGATTTTTATTTTTGTTTTAAATTATCTAAATTATTATTATTTTTTTTTTTTTTCAGCAATGTTTCTGATGACGCTGGCTAATCTGGATGGTGAGGAATCGTTTGATTCGTCACAGCTGGGCCACGCCGAGGAGGTTGTTGTAGAGAGAATATGTGACGACGAACTGATTCTTATCAAAGCGTAAATAACTCTTGTTCATCAGTTTTACAAATGATTTAAATTTTTATATTTTTTATTCAAAAAGGTTAGGTATCTCTAGATGTTAAATTGTTCATGAGATTTTTTTAAAATTTTATTCTTATAAATAAAAATTATTTGATTTATATTCTTCAGTAACATAATAAGTTTTAATATTATTATGTCTTCACCCTTTATACTTGGAGAAGAGTTATTAAAGAGAGACAACTCATGTTGATACCACTTCAGCAGTTATCATTTCTAGTGAAATGGTTGTTTTTTTGTTATTATTAAAGGTAGAAAACTCTTAATATAGATGACAAATGGTTTGAGAGTTACCTGTTCAGATAAATGACTATTGTTATTTTTTATTATTATGATTATTATTATTATTATTATTATTTATTATTTATTTGTTGTTGGGTTTTTTTAATGTTTATTTTGTTTATTTTATTTTATATATGATTCCATATAACCATAGGAAATTAAAAAATAAATATTTTTTTTAATTATTACTATTATTATTATTATTTTTTAACGTTCTAAAATTATTTTCTAAGCTACTTCTCTCTTTTGTACATTATTTTTAACAGTTTTTAATGGGTTTTTTCTCTTTTTCTATATTGTCAAAACTTTTTATTTATTTATTTTTGTATTTTTACATATTTATTTTTGTTTGTTTGTTTGTTGTGATTTTATTTTATTTTATTTTATTTTATTTTCAGACCAAAGGCGAGGTCGGCAGCCTCCATCATTCTGCGCGGCGCCAACGACTTCATGTGTGATGAGATGGAGCGGTCAGTGCACGACGCGCTGTCGGTGGTCAAGCGAGTCCTGGAGTCAAAGTCCCTGGTGGCCGGTGGCGGTGCTGTAGAAGCTGCTTTGTCCATCTACCTGGAGAACTTCGCAACGTCGCTGGTAAGATTAGTCGAGAATTTTGTTTTTGTCCATTAATGTTTTGTTTCTGGGAAATATGGTGTGAAAGGATGTAGAAATTATTTTATTTATATTTTTATTTTTATTTTTATTTTTTTTTATTTTTTTATCTTCAAAAATTCTCTTTTCATTCTGGATCACAAGATGGGGGGGTCCAAAGAAAGAGAGAGAGAAAAAAGAAATGTCTGCCTCCCTGCATCCTCACATTCTTCATTATGCTTTATTTTTACTAAGACCGATTGAAAAACAATCACATCAGAGAAAGCAGAACAAAATTGTTTCTGTTCTTCGTTTTTTATTGCCCAAAATACATCAGCTTTAAAGTTAAGTTGAGTTTTTTGATAATTTTTTTTATATAAACCACATAAAATGCACACCCAGAAATGTTGCATATAGCAACATCATTGCCCATCAATATATGCATTATACAGCCAAACCCATGCATACATATTACACATGCAGGTGATTAAAGACACACATACACCCACATTCACACACACACAGACACACAAACACCCACATTCACACACACACAGACACACAAACACCCACATTCACACACACACAGACAGACAGACAGATGAGCAGGACATGCTAGAACTTGTCTGATACATGTCTGTGTGTACAGATGTGTTCATTCTACAGATTTAGTTATCTGAGTTTTATCATCCTTCCCACAACTTTGCTGGTAGACCAACACATGGTTTTTATTAGTTATACATGTGGGAGACATCAACACAGCTCAACAACAACATCAACTACACTGACATCATTGTCTGTGTGTATGTCAGGCTGTTACAGTTACTGTAGATCTGAAATCTTGCAAACCTGAAATAAAAACATAGCAGTAGTAGTAGTTATTAATAATCTTATTCTTGTATATTTTCAAAAGGTAGCAGTGGTGATGTGGTGGTGTTAGTAGTAGTTGTTGGTAATATTTATGTTTGTTAATTTTTAAATAGGTTTCTTCTAAATGACCCCTTGTTTGTTTGTGTTTTAAAACTGCTCCATTCTGCCACAACAAAACTAATCTGCCTCCATTTTAGTAAGATACTGACATGTGTAGACATTATTATTGTTAAAGTATCTTTAATACTGGGGTGTATTTGTAATGAGAATTTAAAATGGCAAAAATTGAAAATGATTAAAAAATCATATTATTAAATGTTTGTTTTTATCCTCACTTATCTCCTGTGACTTTGCTGATATCTCACTTGTAGGTATTACTGTGGTTACACACATGAGAATTACTGAAAAACAGCTTCACCAGTTTTGTGTTGATATTTTTAATACTGTACACATTTTGCAGAAAACTTGTAACATTACGTACAGTGAGGGAATTGTTTTTATAAGAAACTGATAATTCTTACGGGTTTAAAGAGTCAGATAATTTTACAAGAATTGTTTATTAATTTTATTTATTGAAATGTAATTACTGCTGCCACTCTTCAGAAAACATTTTGAATTATAAAAAAAAAAAAAAAAATTATATTTGTACATAAATAACAAAAAGTAACAAGTGTCATACTAAAGATGAAAATAGTAGTGAAATAGCTGTGCACAAATCATAAATTCATGGGTTTCAGTATAAGGCACGTTTATTTTCATTCTCCACGGTTTTTTCCCATTCCAGGCATCGAGGGAGCAGCTTGCTATCGCTGAGTTTGCCAAGTCTCTGCTAGTCATTCCCAAGCAGCTTGCTGTCAATGCTGCCCAGGACGCCACGGACCTGGTTGCTAAGTTACGAGCTTACCACAACACCTCCCAGACCAAGCCAGACCAAGCAAAACTGCGATGGTGAGTAAAAACAGTCTTTCTCTCTCTCTCTCTCTCTCTCTCTCTCTCTCTCTCTCTCTCTCTCTCTCTCTCTCTCTCTCTCTCATTCTTTCTCCCTCCCTCTCTCTCTCCCTCCCTCCCTCTCTCCCTCCCTCCCTCTTCTCTCTCTCTTTGACTAAATTTTGCAGCAGTAAAAATGCCTTCTTGGTACAGTTGTTAACACAGAATAGAAATAGCTGGATTAGAATCTTTCTCTTGAAAAAAAAAGTTGTGTGTTTTATTTGTCAGATACTTTATTATCAACAAAGTTTAATTTCAACGAAAAAATAAAACAGAACAAATCATAGAAAAATAGGTTCTTGTTTTTATTGGTGTTTTTTTTTTTACTTATTTATTTAAAATCTCTATTTCTCCTCTGTCTTTCTTTTTTTTTAAAGTTTTAAATGGTGATTTCTTGGGCTTTTTTTTCTAATCACAGTGTAGGTTTATATTTATATGAGGATTTTTTTTTTTTTTTTTAATGTATTTAAAATATCTATTTCTCCTCAGTTTAAAAAATGATTTATTTATTTTTAATTTTTTTTTTTTATCCATTCACAGGGTAGGTTTAGATTTATATAAAGATTTTTATTTTAATGATTTGTTTTTTTATTTTTTTTTTTTTTTTTTTCCTTTCACAGGGTAGGTTTAGATTTATACAAAGATTTTTTTTTTTTTTTAATGAATTATTTTTTTTTTTATTTTTTTTTTTCCAATCACAGGGTAGGTTTAGATTTATACAAAGATTTTTATTTTATTTTAATGAATTTTATATTTTTCCATTCACAGGGTAGGTTTAGATTTGTACGAAGGTGTTGTGCGTGACAACAAGAAGTGTGGAGTACTGGAGCCGACCATTTCGAAGATCAAATCACTGAAGTTTGCCACAGAGGCAGCCATCACCATCCTGCGAATTGACGACATGATCAAACTTTCACCCGAAGAGAAAAACAAATCTTACGGGGAAGCTATGAGAGACGGAGATCTTTGTGAATGAAGACAGAAAACTCAATTTTCAAATATTTAAATATATAGGAACAACCTTTTTAAAAATAAGATATAAATAATAATTAAAAAAAATTAAATTAAATTTAAAAAAAAAAAAAAAAAAAAAAAAAAAAAAAAAAAAAAAAAGATATTCACATAATTAAAGGGCCTTCATTTTATTGTTATTTTTGTGGATTTTTTCTTTCTTCTTGGGTTCAAAAATGTCCTGCTTTTGAACACAGCATTAATGTGAAATAAATCCTGTTTTTGTGGAATCATGTCCTTATTAAACAGGTGACTGCTAAAAACAGGTTTTTTTTTCTAGTTGTTCACTTCATTTCACATCATTGGTGTCTGCTTCATGAAGAAATGTTTATTAGAAAAACCAGGAAAGTATTTTTTTTATTATTTTTTATTTTTTACTTTTTTTTTTTAAGCTTGCAGGATGGATAAATAAAGTTTCTGAAAAATATAAATTGTAAAATGCTAAAGAATTTTTTTTTTCAAATTCCTTGCAGTTGAAGTGAGTAAATGAATTTGTTCCTGGTTATTTCAATTTCTTTTCTTTTTTTTAATAAAATTATAATGAAAGGAATCAATTTTAATCGAAAAAAAAAAAAAAAAAAAAAATCTGAGTTACTCCTGTTTAGTTTGGATTTGGAACATTTTTAAAAATTACCATTAAGAATAATTAATTATATTTTGGGGAGAAAACAAAAAGAAAAGAAAAAAATGTGTTTGTTTTTTAATGTTTGTGCTCCTGCTAATGTGGCTAATTTGAAACTGTGCATAGTTCAACTGCCGGCTGAAAAAGTTACAGGTTTCTCATCTTGTTGGTGTGTTTGAGTTTGTGAACTTCACTTTGTGTTACATTAAATTTTCATCTTTGTACACTCTGTGTTTATTCTTTATTATTATTTTTTTATTATTATCATTACTTTATTACTTTTGTTACTATTGTTTTAATTTTTTTTTTAAACTGAAAGTTAATTAAGAAATTGTTAGAAGAAGAAAAAACACATAGTAAAACATGATTAAAACAAAAACAGATTTCAAAAGCCTTTATTGATAAGTATACATCAAAAATATATAATTTTATATCTGTTAAAAAAAAAAAAAAAAAAAAAACACAATTAAAAAAAAAAAAAACCCCAAAACAGTAGTATATATTCTTAAATTATACAAAAATGAAAAAAACACAAACAATTGTTCTCATTTTACAAATGGAATCCATTTGTTCTTATACAGCTGTAAAACAAGACATTTATCAAATCTTCCGGTTGCCCAGTGTTCAAATCTTACTCAAAACTTCACATTAAACTTGTGTAAAAACTTCATTAAAGCTATTACAGCAACACTCGGCATACATAATTCATTGTAGGTGTAATTTCAGTTTTGTTCAGTACACCTCTATCCTTCATTATAAACAAACCAAAAGCCATACACACACGCATACATTAAATTTCATTGCATATTATCCCTATGTTGTCCTGTATAATACATACTTTATTACAGATACATGTTCAATTTTGTCCAATACATTTAACATAAAACTGAATACGACTAACATGCATCGCAGGATACAACAAGCTGATGTGCATTGCTTATACGTGATTTGAGAGATTACAACCATGTCTTCAGGAGATTTCAAATGGATCATAATTCTGAATAAATAATTTGAGCATAAATTATCATTTTTATTTATTTATTTATTTCATATTATTATTATTAATTTTTTAATTTATTTTTGATTTTGTGGTACATGTAAACAGTAAAACATTTCTGTGTCATTTCAAATCACTACTTTTGTTCTTAGCCTTAAACTTTACTAATAACAAAGTAAGATTGTAACAAAATTATGAAGATGACTTTTTTTTTCATGACATCATCTTTTGTAAAAGAATGTGTAAATATTCTCTTAGTAATAATAATAACACAAAATATAATGTAAAACAAAATCCCATTATCTTCAGTGAATGAGCATATAAATATAAATTATATATATATATAGATATATAGATAGATAGATAGATACATAAATGTAAAAAATACTGTTTGTCAAAATAAATTTAGATATAATAAAACTCAATATATTTTATCATTGCTTATCACTTAGTAACAGCCTGTCTATGTCCTATCATCACTTAGTAACATCCTGTCTGTTACTATCATCACTTAGTAACAGCCTGTCTATGTCACTATCATCACTTAGTAACAGCCTATGTCACTATCATCACTTAGTAACATCCTGTCTATGTCACTATCATCACTTAGTAACATCCTGTCTATGTCACTATCATCACTTAGTAACAGCCTATGTCACTATGTCAAACAAGTCAGTTGTTTGAAATACGCACAAACAACAGCTTTGCCTGCTGTTCTCAAAAACAATCACAGTTTTATCTTTGTTATTAATTAAACTTATTAACATATTAAGTAACACAGTATAGTATTTTTGCTGAATAAACACAAACACTTCAGTGCTAAATGAGTATTCATTTAAAATACAAAAACATTTTAAAACACAGTTATCAAATATGACTTTGTATTGTACGCATTGCCTAACACCACATAAACTATTTTATATTTACATAACATGATACTATCAACATGAAAGAATAAAAAAAAACCTAATTTTATTATCCTACTATGTCAAGTATGATTAAAACTGAAAAAATACAATTGAAGTTTTGTTATTTTAGATACATCAAACGGTATTTTTGATTGTTTGCATTTTGGTTTTTTATTTTACAATTTTAATACATATTCTACATACATACATACACATACATACATTGTGTATGTTTATGTTTGTTTCAAATGATTGTTCTGATCATTTTAGTTCACTACTACCACTACTACTACTACTACTACTACAATAACTACAAATAATAATAATAATCTTAGTAGTAATAACAGAAATAACAATAATAATAATAATAATAATAATAACAGTAAAATAATAATAGTCATAATAATAACAAAAATAATAATAATCATCATAGTAGTAATAAAAGTAATAATAATAATGTAATAATAATAGTAATAATAGTATTAATAGTAATAATAATAAAAATAAATGTAAGTATAAAGACATAAAATAAAGCACCAACAAACTGATACAAACTGTACTCAACACTACTAGACCAGTAAATATTTCTCACAATAAACCCTTAAAACAAAGACTTTGAATTAAATTTAATGTTGATTATATAATGGCACAAAAACCTCATTTTTAGCGAGAAAAAAGTAACAACAGTCATCAATACATCAAATTCTTGTTAAACACTTTTCAGACAATTTGTCAGCACCATACAGTAAAAATGTCTCTGTTAACAAGAAACAAAGAGAAGTATTTGAAAATATACAAAATATATTTAAACCTTTTATTTTAAAATATTATTTTATGAACTTATTTCTTAACACAATAAAAGGACACATTAACAAACAAAAGCATGAAAAAAATGAAACAAGAAAAATTATGACGATGATTATTAATAATAATAATAATAATTTAGAAATAATTAAAATGTTACCACAGCAACACTCAATTGTAAACTTGATATTAAATTACATATATACAAAATACCCTGCACCTACACTAAATATAACAATACAACATCTCCTGAGTATTCTCAAGCAAAACTATCGCCATAGAAACAGATATAGTCTTGATGCTTAACAACACACACATACATAAACACGCACACACACACACACACACAAAGAAATTACAAATGGCTGACACAAATCAGAATTGTTGAGAAGAAAAAAGAAAATAAGTAAATAATAGTAGTTGTACTAATAATAATGATTTATGAGGATAATAATAAAGTTAAACTACTGCTATTACTGTTAGTACTTTTACTGTTACTAGTACTATTACTACAGCTGCTACTACTACTACTAGTGTCAGTCCTTTCTTTCAGATGAATCTTGTGTGACAGCATTTTTGGAAATCATTATTATTATTTGTTTTAAATATTTCCGTTCTTTTTTTATTATTATTATTATTATTATTATTATTATTATTATTATTGTTATTGTTATTGTTATTGTTATTGTTATTATTATTATGTAAGGGAAGGAAAAATGATGACAAAGTCAAAATATGTTAGCAAGTTAGTATGATCTTATCACCACAATGTTAAAAATGTTACAATCATGTTGTAATAATTAATATGTTGCTGTAGTTACTATGTTGCTATAGTCAGTATCATTTTCCTGTGGTTAATATGCTGCAATAGTTAGTATCATGTTGCAATAGTTACTGCATTGCTGTAGTAACTATCATGTTTTAATAGAGACATGTACATATCTTTATATCATGTTTCTGTAATCACATTTGATACCACATTACTAAAAAGAGAACATAAACTTTTTATCACAACACTATAATCTCATTATCATGTTGATTTTGCATCATGTTGATTTTATTAACATGACGCTATTATGTTACCAGCATGTTTAAATCAGACACAATTAATATGCAAATCTTCTTACACATATAACATTAAAATTTATCAGTCTTTTAAAGATCTGTAAAATCGAAAATATTAAATAGAGCAAATATAAAACTTCTGCCAGAGAGCTACATTTGGAATGGGAAATTAAAAAAAAAAAAAGAAAAAAAAGGAAGAGCACTGTGGAATTACTTTTTTTTAACACTCAGTAAATTTCATGCTAGTTTTATAAAGTGTAATTGTAAAATAGACAAAAAACAAAATTGAAAACATTTTAAAAAAAACCCAGTGATAAATGTTTAAAAAAAATAAAGTCCAACAGACATTTCAGTGGAAGAAATTTAACTAATTTGTATCATTTAAACATATTCCCTGATTTTTGTCTGTTCCTCAGATTTTAAATATCACAGACTGAAAATGTAAACACAGTACATCTTGCCCACACACACACACACACACACACACACACACACACACACACACACACACACAGAGAAAGAGAGAGAGAGAGAGATTTACAGAAATATAAACAATCAATTTCAAACAGACAGATGGCAAAAGAGAAAAATACAGAATAAAGGAGAGACAGAGAGGAAAACGTTTGTGAGACGTACAGAGATGGACAGAAAGAAGGAGAAGGAGTGAGTGAAGGAGGTGTGCGTATTGTGTGATGTTAGTCTTTAAGGTCCTGACATCTTGTACAGTCCAGCATCTCATCAACGTACTCCTCTATCTGAACTGTCGTGTCTGTGATTCCAAACTTCTCTTTTATTAGTTCTGATGCCTGGCTGATCAGAAGCAGTGGGTTGTAATCTTTCTCTGAAAAAAACAAAAAAAAAAAAAAAAAAAAAAAATGAACAAAAAAGGGTAAAAGTAAATAAAACAATATAAATACTTGGCTATTCATATTGATAGATAAATAAATGGAGATATTGATAGATAGATAGATATATAGAGAGAGAGACAAACAGACATGAGACACACAGATAGACAAATAAACAGACAGATAGATAGATATATGGACAGATAAGTAGATGTAAAACACTATAGACATACATAATGTTTAAAATCCAAAATTATTTAAAATCTGGACACAAGGTCACTTTAAGCAGAGAATGTGTCAACACTGTGAATGCTGTAAGCAGAAGGAAAGTGAAAACGTTGGCTACAACAGATCAGCTGTCGTTAAAGTACACATGTACTTACCTATTGCTAAGTGGACGGAAAGTGCTGTCTTGTTCAGCGTCAAGGACCACACCCGGAGATTGTGAATATCCTTCACCCCTTCAATCTCGTAAAATGTTTTCCTTATTTCAGAAAAATTTAAGTTTCTTGGTGTCCCTGTGAACCATGTTAAAATTTAGTTGTTATTTAAATTTAATTGAATTTAATTTAATTTTGTTTATTTTGTTTGTTTGTTTGCTTGTTTGTATATTTATGGTTTTTTTGTTAATTTATTTTTTATTTTGTTTTTTTTGTTTATTTGTTATTTCTTCTTAAACTTATTTACTAAAATAAAATTTAAATACTAGATACATTTTAGATATTTTGTTAGCATATAACTGGTAATTACAAATTATTAAAAAATATATTGTACAATTCCATAAATACTGTGAAACATTCTATAATAATTATTATATAAATATGTATCATAAAAATAACATTGTGAAATTACACAAATATTGGATAAATTAACAATAAATATTCATGTAAATAAAGAAAAAGTAAAATTGTTATATTAAGATAAATAATTTTATTTAAAAAACCCAGTATGTAGCAGTGTATAAAGGGGATAAATCAACACACATTTGTACAATTAGAAGAAACATTGTACAATTAAAACAATATTACGCTATTGAACAATATTGTATAATTTTAACAATATTTAATGAATATTTAGAATAATATTGTATCATTAAAATAATATTGTACAATTAAAAAATATTGTTCACTTGGAACAAACATCATACAATTAGAATACAATACTGTACAATTAGAACAGCCATTGTACAATTCGAACAATATTGTACAACTGGAACAACATTATATAATTAAAGCAAACACTGCATAGTTAAAACAGCACTGCATAATTAAAGAAATACTTCATAATTAATTAATGAAATAATTATAAAAATAAAACAAAGCTCCAGACTCACCCTCCATGAGTATGACTAGAATATCTCGTACAACTGTGAAGGTCGTCACAATGACAAACACAGAAAACACAAACGTACAGATAGGATCGGCTATTTTATACTGTGGCTGTAAAGAAGAACGAATTAATTATTAAATAAAAAAATAAAAAATTAATATTTAATCTACAAAATGTCTCGTAAATGAAATACGTTACGGATTATGATTAAGAATAAAAAATTTTAGGTTACATAAATAAGAGGTAATAAAAATATTGATTAAAAATGTGCAACTAATTAAAAATATATTTTTCTTTCTCTCTGTTAATCTCTTTTTCTAATATTGTATCTTTATTTCTATCTTCATTTGTCTCTGATGCTTTTACTTTCTTTCAATCTCTCTGTATCATCTAATCGCATTTTATTATTCTCCTTTTATTAAATTAAATAAATAGGCAAAAATAAATTAAAATGAAATAAAATAAAATTCACAATAAATAAAAATAGCTAATCAATAATGTAAATAAAATAACAAACAAAATAATAAAACAATAACAATAATGAAACAAAGTAAAATAAAATAAATAAAATAAAATAAAATAAAATAAAATAAAATAAAATAACATATATAACGAAATAAAATGAAATAAAAAAAAAACGTAAAAATAAATAAATAATAATTATAAAAAAAATAATATGTCTAAATAAAATAACAATAAAAACAAATAATAAAAAATAACTTAAAAAATATAATATAAAAAAAAGCAACAAAAAAACAACAATAATGAAATAAAACGAAATATAAATCCAATAAAACAGCAAACAATAAATAAAAATAATAAAAACACAAATAAAATCCAATAAAACAAAACTAACATAAAATGAAAAAAAAATTAAATTCATAAGAAAATAAACTGCTGCACATACAGACAAACAGACAGGCAAAGTTTTATTCAATTACTCAAACCTTAAAATAAATAATAAAGGCTGCTACAAGGACCCCTATACTCTGCACAAAGTCCCCTAGAACATGGATAAACGCTGCTGTCACGTTGATGTTTTTTGACTCTTGGCGTTTGACGGGTGACGTCACCCTCCCATTCTCTGCCATGGAGCCGTAGTTGATGCTTGTTTCTGCTGAAGGAGTGACGTTGTGGCTGTGGGTGTGAGATCCAAGAGAGTGGGAATGTTGGTGAAGAATCAGACCAAGACTGTAAACAATGATAAAAAAATAAATACATATATAAATGAATAAATATCTGTACGTGTTTCTAAATACATTTTGTAGTAATATTAATAAAACTAGTAATGGTAATAGTAGCAGAGGTAATAGTAGTAGTAGTACTAGTAGTGGTAGTTGTAGCAGTTGTAGTTAAATAAATACATATATAAATGAATAAATATCTGTACGTGTTTCTAAATACATTTTGTAGTAATATTAATAAAACTAGTAATGGTAATAGTAGCAGAGGTAATAGTAGTAGTAGTACTAGTAGTGGTAGTTGTAGCAGTTGTAGTTATAGCAGCAATAATAGTAGCAGCAGCAGTAGTAGTAATAACAGTAGTATTAGTAGTAGTAGTAGTAGCAATAATAATGATAATAACTGTATGGTGGTACTAGTAGTAGTAACAGTAGTGGTAGTAGTAATAGCAGTAGTAGAAACAGTAAAGTTGTAGGAAGGTAATAACAATCATAGAACATAACTTTCATCTTTCTGTAAACTGTAAATAGAAATTCAAATTTAAAACAACAACAAAGTTTGATAGTAAACTCTCTCTCTCTCTCTCTCTCTCTCTCTCTCTCTCTCTCTCTCTCTCTCTCTCTCTCATTATTTCGTTGTAAGTCTTTACCGACATCTCAGTGACAACAACAACAACAGCTACGTGACGTACGTGAGGTTGAACGCGACGCCCACTGCCGCTGTGATGAGCAT
>CM022678.1:2134185-2156685 GCA_012295275.1 Chrysomallon squamiferum
ATTTTGCTGGACTGTATGAAAATTTCTCTTTGGAATATTACCTGGTACAAAACTTCCCAAGAAAGGTTATGATTTTAAAAACTTTATAAAGGGCCTAAAAACTGGTAACTAACGTAAAATTATTTTGTCTTTTTAAGCAAAAACCTGCATTGTTATAATGTCAAAATTATCTGTCCTGTAACTAAGCCACAAAATGGCCCAGAAACCAAATTTTCAGAAAAACTAATGTCATTTTATATAATATATACATATATATATACACAGCATTATCACTACAACAGATGTTTTTATATCAATATAAATCTATCTATCTATATACACACAAACACACACACACACACACACATATAAACGCGCACACGTACATACACACACACTACAACAGAAGTTTTCAAATTAGAAATGCCATGACTGATTTTAAATGATATTTCTGTTAACAGTTAACATTCGTAGCTGTTTTGAGTTGTTGGGATTTTTTTTTTTTTTTTTTTTTTTTTTTTTTGTTGTTTTTAAATTTTTTTATTTTTTTTTCAGGATGCTTTTAAATTTTATTTTTTTTTTTTTTTTTTTTTTTTTTTTTTTTTTACTTTCGTTTTCTCTTTTTTCTTTTCTTTTGATGATCTAAACTGAGAGATAATTAGCAGTGGCGTGGCTACCTGTAACTAATCAGCCTGCTCGATTCAGTGAAATTGTTACTTTCGTCTTCAATGTCCGCGTCGTCTGTCATCGAGGAAATACATTTATGACGAGGTCGTCTTCGATCCGAACTTGATAAGTTTCCTTGTTCCTTTACGCCACTTTTTCCTCCAAGAATCTTTGTTTCGGGGATAACATCAACTGGTGCATCATTTTCTTGAGAAGCCATATTATTTATTTATGTCTGTCTATAATAATTTTACTTTTAGGTTCAGATGGCGAAGGGAAGGACGGGTTGAACAACAATGGATTAGAATTATCGCCCTTGATTACAAAAGGGCTTATTCGATTAAAAAAATCCCAAACCATTTTCAGTTATAATAATAACGATTGGGCTTTTTGTTATTTCTCTTTTCAGCAGACGTCGGTATACTAAAAGCACGAGCGTTTCCCATTTCACATATCTGTATGCATATGTGCATATGTGTATGTGTATGTATGTACGTATGTATGTATAATATATATATATATATATATATATGAAAGCTTTTAAATTATCAGTTATATCACGTATTTGATCTGAGTGACGTGGCAACATCATAAAATACATTATACAGCTTTGTTACTACGCCCCAAAATGGTCGGGAATATAAATGAGAAACTGAAATCATATTCGACGTTTTGAAAATTATTTGCAAATTGTTCAGCATAGATCAGTTTCAACTGCGTGGTTAAAAAAAAAAAAAAATAATAATAGTCTAAAAAAAATAATAATAAATAAAAAAATAAAATAAAATAAAATAACAAAAATAATACTATTTTCAAAAATTAAGTTCAGAGCAAAAATCGACACGTTCCATGCTGGACAAAGAATAAGGACAAAGGTTTCACTGGCACCATATTTTATAATAATAATAATAATAATAATAATAATAATAATAATAATAATAATAATAATAATAATAATAACAACAACAACAACAACAATAATAACAACAACAACAACAACAACAACAACAACAACAACAACAACAACAATAATAATAATGATGATGATGATGATGATGAATAACAACATTAATAATAAAAAGAATATGGCCGTAACTACTGAGGCAAATGAGGCAAATGCCTCATTCCTAAATTGACGATTTTTTAAAAAAAAAAAAAAAAAAAAATAAACATTTTATTTTAAAAATTTAAAATATAAATCTCTAATCCGATAGAAACTTTATCCACAGAATGAATTCGTTTGTGTCCACGGTTAGCGTTTGAACATCTACCAGCAGCTGTTCGTTGCGATGAAAGAACTGACTTCGAAAACATCAGTTTTTGCCTCATTTCAATAACAGTCTAGTTACGCGCGTCTGTTTTGTGAGTATTCGTGTGTCAGTCCATTTTGTGCGTGATCTGACGACGCTTGTGTGAGTCGTGCGTGCGCTGTGCGTGTAGGTAACAGAGTGTAATGAAATGTACTCACTGTGTGCAGATTTCAGTGAGTTCTGTGTGAGTATTCTCGTCCATTGCTGAGCGCAGACGTGAGATGATCCGGAGATCTCAGGCACAAATAGCGTTCATTCCAGAAAACCTACCAGAGCGTAATAAATATCAGAATCATTTTAAAAATGATAAAAACATCAAAGCTGCAGTATATAATAAAAAAAAAAAAATGGTAATATATAAAAATTTAAAAAATTAAAAAAGAAAGGAAGAAAGAATAAGTATATTTCCAGTATACATATACATATACATACTTTATATATATATATATGTATGTATGTATGTATGTATATATATATATATATATATGTATATATATGTGTGTATGTATATATATATATAATTAAAATATCACAGGTATACATTACATATATAACTGCGATACAAAACACGTCAAAACTGTCTAAACTGACAAGCGGATTCAAATTATATGGGAATAAAGCAATTGTTTTCTTTTCAAATAATAGCAGCGGCAACGGCAGTAGCAACAACAACAACAACAAAAAGAAAATAAAGAACGAAAGAGAACAGAAAGAAAAAGTTATCTCCAACAATGTATCAGATTCAGTCGTGATAAATAAACAAACAAACAAAAAAATAAACAAATAAATAAATAAACAATCGAGTAAATAAATAAATAAATAAATAAACTAATAAACAAACACACAAATAAATAAAGAAATAAATAAATCAAAGAAAGAAAAACACAAAAACAAAAACAAAAATAAATAAATAATAATAAGAAAAAACAACAACAAAAAAACAACCTCTATTGGAGAAGAATAACAAAACACAGTTAGTTATATTCCGCAGAGTTCTACAACTTGAAACTAGCGAACACGGACTAAATAAAAATGCAGATAAAAATTTACGGTTATCATTAAAAAGGCGTTGCGTTCGTGATCACCTGTTCCGACCTGCTACATGAAACAGTCCAAAGTTTTATCATCAGATAATTAAACAAATTTATTTTACCTCCAGTGACGTCGTAAGCTTTCGTTGACGTAAACTCTTGTTTGCAGATTGTTGCGTGCAATATGTCTTAATTATGAACTGCTTCATTTTTTAAATTGTATATTAACAAACCACCGAATTCGTGAATGAATTAAACGGTGAGGACATTAAATACCGAATACGACGCACATGAATGCATATGTACATGTGTAAGTGTGTACGTGTGTATGTGCACGTATATGTATGTAAGTGTGTGTGTATATGAATATGCATGTGTATATGTGTATAACTGAATGATGGTTATGTATATACGTATGTAAATATGTACGTATATACGACTGTATGTATGCCATCATAGTAGCAGCAGTAGTGGTAATAGTAATTATATTAATAATAGTGGTAACAGCAACCGCAGAAGCTGTAGTAGTTAAAGTACTACTATTAGTAGTAGTATTTAGCAACAGCAGTAGTAATAGTAATAATAGTATTACTTCTAGTAGTAATAATAGTAGTATTACTAGTACTAATACAAATAATAATATTAACAGTATTAATAGTAATAGTACTACTAGCAATAGTACTAACAGAATGAGTACTAATACTAGTTAAAGTAGTAATAATTTCAAAAACGTTGTAGTAGCAGTAGTAGTCATAGTAGTAGTGCTGGTGATGTATCGTAATCAGAGATGTATGCATAATGGAAACGATGCCAACATTATATTTATGTGTCCTTCGTCAGTTTCAGAATAAATAAATAAATAAATAAATAATAAATAAATAAATCTAAATTTAAGCATATTATTTGTAACAGTGGCAAAGACAGCATTTTCTTTTATTATTATTATTATTATTATTATTATTATTATTATTATAATTATTAATAAATTTGTTTATTTAAGTTTTTTAAACGCTAGTACGTCACAACCTCTGAATATCAGACTGCGAATAATTTTCATAGAAAAGAAACGACGAATACTTCCGAATTTATATTCCCGAAAATAGCCGTAATATGGCGATAGGATACCGACTTTTTATTTATGACGTCACAAACAATGGGACAGGGGCGTGATGCTTGAGAGAGCAGCTTTCTGTTTTACGTAACACCTTTTGTTTTTTTTTTGTTTTATATTTTTAGAAATTTGACATGAACATTGTTATTGATTTTAAACAGAAATGGGGACGTCTGGTTTGATCACAGCTGGAGTTGTGGTAGTCGGAGCTGGTCTGTTGTTTTATTTCAAACACAACATCAGCAACAGCGAAACTGAGGGGAGAATTAACAAAGTAAATTAGTTTATATTTCATAAATTACTGCTTTCTTTTTATTTACATCCTCCTCCTCCTCCTCCTCCTCCTACTACTACTACTACTACTACTACTACTACTACTACTACTACTACTACTACTACTTCTACTACTACTACTGCTGCTGCTGTTATTGTTCTTATCGTTTACAAATATATACATATATTTTGTACTTGTTGCCAATACTGTTTCTGAACGATTATCTTCAGCGATATTGTTACAGACGTTACTTTTGATACTGCTGTTATTATTGTTGTCGTCGTCATCATCATCATCTTCAGTATTATTATTATTACTGCTATTTATTACTGAGCTATATTGTTGTTATTATTATTGTTGTTGTTATTGTTGTTGTTGTTGTTGTTGTTGTTGTTACTGCTGTTGTTGTTGTTACTGTTATTGTATTTCAGATTATTTGCGACGATCCAAGCGATTTCTCATTTTCGTACGAGGATGTTGTTTTGGACTCCGACAGGTCAGAACAAGATTTAAAGAATGTTCCAGAATTAAGGTTTGACTTTCCCTCCGCCAACCCTGTGGAACTCCGGTCCGCCGAGTGGTTAGAGGTCCAGCCCGGAGTTCCCTTCCGACCCCGTACTTCCGGAAACAGATCACCCAGTCGCAGACGAATCCGCTACACGGACGGAAGTATTCGCTCGGAAGGGAAGAAAAATGGCGCCACCTGGACAGCACGTCATCGCCCGACGTTGTTTTTCACTCTTTCGGTAGTTACAGCGGGGACACAGCTTCTTCGGAAAGGTCGTCGTTGCCAAGACAAAATAATTCGAATTCAAAAGGGTTGAGGTGCGTCGAGGAACTCCCCGGCCCGGATGTAATGAACGCACTGCAGCAGTGGCTCGAGATTCCGTCTGTTCGTAAGTTCCGGAAATATCCGAAATTGAACGAAGTTGGTTTAAACATCATCGTTACGTGGTATCGCGAAATCTGCAGCCAGGTGAAAGACGACGAAGTGCCGCAAATTGTCGACCGATGTTCCGGCCTGTTTCAGCGACTGTTGGCGAAAAAGAAGGAGGAGCAGAGGAAAAAGCTCGCGCTGTTTGTGACGTCATCGCGTTTCCGCAGCGATTCGGATGATATTGTTTGTTTTCTTCCCAAAACAACGAGGTTGTCTCCCCGAAAATCAAAACTAACGTACCAAAGAAATGAGCTCAGGTCGTTGTTCCAAAATTTTAATTAGTTAACAGAATCTATTTTTGGATATTTACTTTGCACTAGATCAGGTGTATAATTTATTTAAATTTTTTTTTTTTTTTTTTATTTCTCTTTATTTTTTTATATAATATATCGTGTTTTTTTTTTTTTTTTTTTTTTTTTGTTCCAACCACTTGAGGCGAATTTGTTTGTTGTTTATCTGATATTGCAGTTTGTGTATCGTGACTAAATCTAATTTAATTTGTGTTGGAAACCAGGAATTGATTTTATTTCAGATGAATGTTAGGTATTTTAATTACTGTGACAATATTTCGGTAATTAGGTGCCGTTATTTAGTTGATAAAACTGTTTAAAATGTTCTTTGTTTTCTTGTGTTTTTTATAGAAACATTAAAATTACCCTTTATCGATTTTGTAATAGTATTTACATACACACACACAGACACATACACGCACATACATACATACATACACCTGTAGATACGCGAATATATAGTCACACATTTATACACATACATACACACACAAACACATATACACATACACATACAGACACTTACACACAAATACACACAGACACACACACGCACCCTCTTTTCATGCATACATACATACATACACCCACACACAAACATGTACACACATTTTTTTTAGCTATGCATATTTTGATTGATTGATTTATTTATTTTATTATTATTATTATTATTATTATTATTATTATTATTATTATTATTATTATTGTTGTTGTTCTTATTGGATAGTGTTATCCAATAAGAACAACAACAACAGTAATAATAATAATAATAATAATAATAATAAAAAGAAGAAGAAGAAGATGTTGTTGATGATGATGATGATGATGATGAAGAAGACAAAGAAGAAAGAAAGAAAGAAAAAGGAAAGAAAAGAAAAAGAAAACGTGATCAATATAATAAAATGAATCTCCAAGAAATCTTGAATTTAGGACGTAATTACGTTGTATGACGTCACGAACAATCAGCTGAAACAACGTGTAATAATAGCACAAAGCAGCGTGTTTCCCGGGGACATGGAGATGGCAATTCCTTTTAAACAAAAACTCACAGTCGGGTTGTTATCGGCGGGAGTGATGGCTACCAGCTTTGGGCTGTTCATGTATTTGAAACGAGTTGGGAGATTTGGAAATCAATCAGATGATGTAAGTACTCGAGAAATATCTACTACTGACCAGGGTAATAATAATAATCATAATAATAACAGTAACAAATGTATTTTATATTATAAGCTTTATCATTAGTAACTATCATTAACAATATACAGAGACAGAGAGAGAGAGAGAGAGAGAGAGAGAGAGAGAGAGAGAGAGAGAGAGAGAGAGAGAGGTGTTTTATATATACTGTATTGCATTGTACTGTTTTATTTACTTATTTATTTATTTATTTATCTGACAGAGAATGAGAGGTGTAACTAACAAAACGTCAGACAAATCATTTTCCTTCGATGGTTTGGCTTCCAATTCAAACTGTTACGGCGCAGATGAAGACGTTTCCAACTACAACGCCGCAACCATCGACATCATCGTAAACCCCAGCAGCGTCACCATGGACGTGGTGCAAGTGGCAGCCCCGGCCACGACAGCGAGCAGACAGCAGGGACGACGTCGAATCCGCTACGCAGACAGCGGCGTCGATCAGCAGGCCACGGCAGAGCGGAAGAAGTGCCACCCGGAAGAAACCACCCCCACGGCGACTTCTTCCTCACCGAGCACGACGCGGTCCGCAGCGACCGTTCCGCGGCTGAAAAGGAAGGCGAGCAAGAGTTGCGTCCCATGGCAACGTCGTCCAAGATAAAACAGATGGACTCGTCCACGGCCTTGTCCATTCTGAGGAGCGTGAGCGCGGAGGAGGAGGAAGAGCCGAGCAAGGAGAGCGTGGAGGTTTTCAACAGGTGGCTCAGCGTGACGTCTGCGTCGTCAGACCGCCAGACGTCGACGGCAGACGACGTGGGTCTCAACGTTTTCGGCAGGTGGTACCGCGAGATCCTCAGCGACATCTGCCGCGGGGACTTCGAGTCGCCGCACGTGCTGCTCAAGAGTTCCTACACGTTCCACCGGCAGCGGCTCTCAGAGGAGGACGACGGACTACGACGTCAGTCCGTCGACGTCTTCACCAGGTGGCTGGCGTCTCCTCCCCGGGAGAAAAACGACGTCGGCCTCAACGTGTTCGTCAACTGGTACAGAGACGTCCGGGATGTGGGCGACACGAAGAGGCCCCCGGTGCTGCAGAAATCCTCTTTCCCGTTCCAGAAGCTGCTGTTCGCTGAACAGCTGGAGAAGAAGAAACGCCGTCGCCAGCGTCTGATGATGCGCGCGGACTGCTCCAACGGTGCTGACGGCGTCTGCTCGGAGTCCGCGGCGGCTTTGGCAACACGTAAGAAGGTTCACAGGGTCAACAAGAAACAAAGAAGCGAAAGCATTTACTACTGAGCTGTTACGAGATTGATTTTATAAACGTTGAAAAATTGTAGAAATATAAACACACGTTTACATCATTATGTCTGTACGTGTGTGTATTCGAATTTTTAACTATACCTGTATGAAGTACTCATTTTCCATCGGTCTATACACACTTACGTATATATGTAATATGTATCTATGTATATGTGTATGTGAGTGTCTGGGAGTGTAAGTGTATAGATATACCAGTATATTCAAATGTGTACAGACATATTTAATTAATACGAGTCTTTAACAGTTTTGTTATACGATTCATTAAATGATTGATTTGCTTTTTTAAAAACAGAAAAAGAAAAAAAAAGTAATACGTGCTAAACTTGAATGCGTTTGTTTTGTTTACTTCATTACAATCAGATCTATGACGTGTTTTCAGTGAAATTTCCTTTTTTTTTAGTCTATGATTGGAAACACGAAGTATGCAGATATTACTTTATATATATATATATATATATGAAGAAGCATATTTTTTTTCAATTTTTATTATGTTTTTGTAAATATATACTTAGGAACATGAAGATGAATGTGCAAATGATCATTATTATTATTATTATTATTTTTTTTTTTCTTATTTCTTTATTTAATTCCTTTTCAAATATATATATATATATATATATATATATTCACTAGAATATAAAAACGTGTGTGAACAGATGACGTTGTGGTTGAGAAGGGAACAGACAACAGAGACCTCGTATAATCGACTTACTTCTATTTATTTCACATATATCAATTTAACATAGGAAACCGCTGGTTTGTTTAACAGTCACATGGCGTTAACGAAAGAAAGAAAAAAAAAAAAAAAGAAAAAAAAAAAAAAAAAAAAAAAAAAAAAGTAAAGTAATCATCAAGTTGTTGATCCACACTACAGCATTGTCGTATTTCTTTATCACAAATGAGGTTGCCACAAACTATACAACAGAGGGTTATAATCTATCAGTTCTGTAACATCAACGTGCTCACCTGACGTCGCAGCAAACAGCACGGCGACGACAGTTTCATCTCACAAGCACACGCACGCACGCACGCACGTACGTGCAGACAGACGCACACGGAATATATAATATTTCAATAAAAGTACTAATAGTGCAATAGTTTTTCATTCACACATGTTAAAAAAAGAAAAAAAAAAAGAAGATAAATAATAATAATAATAATAATAATAATAATAATAATAATAATAACAATAATAATATGACCAACTTTCTCTTAAAATAAATATTTAAATTAGAATATTTCAATTTGGATAACATTTGATTTAACGAGAAAGAGAGAGAGAGAGAGAGAGAGAGAGAGAGAGAGAGAGAGAGAGAGAGAGAGAGAGAGAGAGAGAGAGAGAGAGAGAGAGAGAGAGAGAGAGAGAGAGAGAGAGAGAGAGAGAGAGAGAGAGAGAGAGAGTATAGACGTTCGAACATCTAATTTTATATCTTTTTCTTATCTCCTCTGTTAATCTGGAAAAAAAAAAAAAAAAAAAAAAAAAAATCTAATCCACAGCAACAATATGGTCACACGTCATACAAACCAAACACATTTTTGTTTTAAATCTTTGGAAATATTACATGATAATTCTCTCAAAGTAAACAACAAAACAACAACAACGGCAACAACAACAACAACAACAAAACAACCGCTCATCTACCACGTCGTTCATTCATCAGTCGAGGTTACACACACAAAAAAAAAAAAAAAAAAAAAAAAAAAAAATCTTTCACCCATGGAGCAACTATGCAAGCCGACCAAAAAAAAAAAAAAAAAAAAAAAAAAAAAAAAAAAAACATTTAATTTTTTTTTTTTATCAACATTATGACGAAAACATGAAAATAAAATTAAAACTACGTGCATTATGAATTAAGTTTCTCTCTCGAAAAATATTGCACAAGTATGTACAAAATACTACAATATATCATTAAAACGTAAGCTTATTATTATTATTACATAACTCATATACGACAAAAATTATGTATTCAACAACTGACTATTACTAAAACTGCTTATTCCACTTCATGATCTGTTACTGTGTGTGTAAATAGACAGATATTTATGGCCATTAGTAAATTAAGAATTTATTTTTTTCTCTCTCAAATAATTAATTATATATTTTTAATAAACGACAGATATTTATAGTTTAATCTGAAATTTAAATAATAATAATAATAACAACAAAAATATATATATATATTTATGATTTAAAAGAGAATTATTTAAAACATTTCTCTCCAAAAATTAGTTAAATATTTTCATCAAATTAATTTTGAATTTTAGCTAAAACATTTTTCCTCTGTTAAAATTATTTCTTAACTGAACGGATCTATACTAAATTCGATTCGTTTTTCAAAATGTTTACTTTGTTTCGTTCTAAACTGTACTCCACCCCATCTGAAAAGAATTCTGTATTGAAATAAAAAAAAAAAAAAAAAAAAAGAAAAGAAGCTAATTAATCATTCTGAATTGTGAAAAAATAAATAAATAAAAAATAAGGTTGAGTTTAGGTCCCCTGCTATTTTAGTATACAAATAGTAATAATAATAATAATAATAATAATAATAATAATAATAATAATAATAATAATAATAATAATAATAATAATAATAATAATCTTTGCTTCTTCCAGTGACAGTGACTAACAGTCTAATGTTTTAACAAGAGGATTAAAATAAAAAGATCATGACGTAATTAAACGATAGAATAATAATACATATTTCATTACACATTTCAACTAAAAAACATCATACATATTATACGATAATGTTTTAACCGTAGGATATAACATATGTATAACACGTTATAATTAATATGTGTTACAAGTTAAAATTTATACGTGTATTCCACGCTATAAGTTAACATATATATATATATATATATATATAATAATAATAATAATGCTTTATCTGAAAGATAATAATGTATATTTCACAGTCATAATGTATATTTCATATTCATAATATAAATATGATATGCATGATGTATTAGAGTTTATAACATATCTTAATGAAAGAAAAGATGGCAAAAAAAAAAAAAAAAAAATAAATAAATAAATAAAATCTACGTAACTGTGATGTTTTGCTGTTCTCATTGGTTATATTTGTTTTTGATTAGTTAAAAATGAAAACAATCTAAATTTACACTGCCATTTAAATTATTCAAATTTTATTCTTAACTACCAGCAACAACTCATAGATATGATTATATATATATATTAAATTTAAAAAAAATAATAATAATAAAAAAAAAAACTTACCTAGGTTTTAAGAAAGTTTAATTATTATTATTATTATTATTTTATTTATTAAGAATACAATTTCTAATTTTTATTTTTAACAACAAAATAAATTTAAAAAAAATAAAAAAAATAAAAAAATAGTTTAATTTTTTTTTTTTTTTTTTTTCATTTGATATCATATTGTTACATTTCATCATTTTAATTGATTTAATTTTCTATTTTTGATTGCAATGTATATAAGTCAATCCAAAATCTAATTTTAAAAATGTTTTTTTTTTTTTTTTTTTTTTAAATTTATTTATTTGAAATTCTTTTATCATATATAAATGTTGTTGGCACATTTAAAGTTTTATTTTGATTTTATTTACAATTAACAGCTAAACATTGTTATTTGTGCTACAATTTTTTTTTTTTTTTTTTTTTTTTTTTTTTTTAAATTTATGTAAAATTAGGAAAAAGAATAATACTGGAATATTAGCTTTTTAATAATAATAATAATAATAATAATAATAATAATAATAATAATAATAATAATAATAATAACAACAAAAATGAAAAAAAAAAAAAAAAAAAAAAGAAAAAAAAGAAAGAAAAACAAAGTAAATAAATAAATAAATAAATATTTATAGTGTGTTTTTATCTAAAAACAAAACATATACAACAAATCTAAAATATGAAAAATAACAAAAATCACAACAAAATGATGTATGAGAAGGTAACAACAACAACAACAACAACAACAAAAAAAATAAAACTAAAAAACACTACTTTCTGACCCGTGGAAAAAAAGAAAAAAAAAAAAAACTCTGTTTAGTTCTTTACTGTAACTAAAAAACCCGTACATGATGAAATTAGCTGTTTAGAAAGCAGAAAAGACTTTTTAAAATAATAATAATAATAATAATAATAATAATAATTATATGCTTTAGGAACAGTTGACAGTATAATTATATAAAATACTCTTCACATGTGCCCTATCTGTTGCAGACTAGAATCATAAATTATAAAAAAATATTTCTAAAATGTTCATTGCACAAACCCATTAGAACAAAAAAAAAAAAATAATTTTGCATTTAGAATGAAATATTTAACTGATAAATTGCACAATGAAAGCCACTGAAAAAAAAAAAAAAAAAAAAAAAAAAAAAAAAAAAAATGAACAAATAAATAAATAAATAAATAAATAAATAAATACATTTTTTAAAAACTGATCATTTGGTATTGAGCATTCAAGAAACAAAATCTGAATATTAACTGATTGTTTTAAAAAAAATGAATATAATAAATGCATTATTATGCTACTGTGAGTGTGTTTTCTTTTCATTACCTAAGTATAGAGGGGTGGGGGTTGTCTCTTTTACTTAAATAAATAACTTCTTCACTACATTTCAAATTTTAAATTCTTAGTGTAAGATCATACGGTTAAATTTTGCATTTATTATTATTATTATTATTATTATTATTATTATTATTATTATTATTTTTATTATTATTATTTATTATTATTATTATTATTATTATTATTATTATTGTAAATGGAAGTAGTAAACTATGAATTGAAAAATATCAGGTAAAAGTCTATGAACTATAAATATCTTCAATATGCACAAAAATGCGTAAGTACTAAATTTTTATATATATATATTTTTTACTTTAATTTAAAAATCACAATTATTTTGACATTCAGCTTATTAATTCAAATATAATGAGAGAGAAAAAAAAAAAGAGAAATACATTTTAAAATTTCTAACCTTATTTTTAAACTTGTTTTCAATGTCAATGAGTTATCTCCCTTATCTGGCTTCTCTCCCCTTATGTTTCCATATTTATCTTATCTACTATATTATTATTTATTTATTTTCCCCGCTACAACTTCTGAAGTGGTTGGTTTTTTTTTTTTTTTTATTAATCATTTTTAACAGACAAAATATATTGTTTAAATTTCAGAGTTTTTATCTTTTATTTATGAATATATCTTTCAAAACCATTATTAACCATGTTCCTAATTAAAGCAAAAACAAAAAATAGAACAGAAAATGAAAAAAAAACAATGAAGCTGATAAACCTTATACAGACTGACATTTACATCATATGTATTACTTTCAAAAAACATTACTGGAAATATTAAACCATTTGTAATAATAATAATAATAATAATAATAATAATTTAAAAAAATCATTTTTAATGTATGATTTGTTTACATTTAACATTTATAATTACTGGTTTAGAATTTTTTTCTTAAATTACAACTACTCTATTAGACTTGGTTTCAAATGAAACGTTTCGTAAAACAATTTCGACTTCTCAAATAATTATTCTGAAAAATTCATCTTATTTCAAATTCAAACCGATTTTTTCTTTTTTTCTTCTTTCATGTTTGTAAAATACTGTCTGTTTTGTTTTTGGTGTTTGTTATCAAACTGAACTCTGTAAAAAGTGGACAATGTGTATCTGGCAGATAGTTACTTGTTCAAATTGAGCTACGTTTTTGGGAAATGCCTAACTTCTGACAAAAGAATTAGTAAGTCTATTCAAAATGAGCATAACCATATACACACACAAAGAGAAGATGCACATATATATATATATATCTACATATACATATACATACATATATACATACATACATATATGTATACATATACATTATATATATATATATACACACACACATGTACACACATATATGTATATATACATATACTCTCTCACACACACGCATATCTATTCACATGAATAATAAATATATATATATATAGTATATTATATATATTTGTATACATAATGAAAATGATATAAATCAAAACAAAGAGAAAAAAACCCAGCTGATGATGAAAATATTTTAACGTCAGTGAATTACACACGCCACATGTAACAAACAACAGTCTGCCTTCGTCATTCACAAAAACAAAACATCTGATTGACAGGTACAACAATCTGAAACAGCAAATCAAATGAGCCAATACAACAGCTGACACAGTGGGCCAGCCAATGGTAAACAGTTTAACAAAAAAAAAAAGTCTCCTAGTCTCAACAAACCACATTCTGTGTGTGTAAAACTGTGAGGTATCATAAATTCACAGTTATCTATCCTTTTTAAAGTTCTAGTTTAATGTCAGTCTTTTTCGTTTTAACATTTATTTTATTTTATTTTATTTATTTATTTGGATATTATTTTCATTCCAAACAATTTTTTTTTAATTTTTTTAATTTTTTTTTACTGTTACATTTTTGCATTACAAATCATATTTATAAATTACATAAACTGCACAACAGAAATATTATTTTTCCTCTCTTTCATGAATGGAAAGGAAATTTTATTTTATTTTTTTAAAAAAAGTTTCAGATGCTGATGAAATCTACTGTTGAAATAGACATTTTTAATTTAAAATCCTTCTTCTCAGGTCAACTACAGTTAACAAAATCAGTTATCATTATCATTTTATCATTGTTAAATAACGTACTGAAGCACACTGTACAGTTTTAACAGGGTATCAAGACACGTGTATCAAATGGGGTGCTACACCCAGTTTTTGTTTCATCTGCTTAATGAAAGTCATTTCATGTTCAGTTATTTTACACTGTCACAGCCTGCTACCACAGTACACACCATATCCATGTGAATGCAAAAACAGTTAATTTTATGTTTTAATTAATACTTGCCATAGGAAAAAAAACAAAAACAAATTTTGAACACTAATTCTGAGTGGAAAAGCCACACCCCCAAACCTCCATTCATTACAATTCTTCACTGTTCGTGGATATTTATAGTTGCCTAATAATCTGTTAGATTCTAAATAAAAGTACAAACACAGGTATATTAATTAAATAAATAAACATGAAATAATTACGAACGAATGAAAGAAAAAATAAATAAATAAATGAAATATTATAATGTTCTTACTAAATTGACTCATAACCTGTCAACCAAAGAATATATATAAATATTATTATAATGTTAATATTATTCTTTGAGTAAATTCTAAAATGTTTTATTATTAGTTTTAGTACTCAATGTGAAATTTATATTATCTATTAATTTCATTTAATACTGTACATATAGTTACATTGAAACACTTACAGTTGTCATGGTAACTGACTATGTGCCACAATAAGATAAAATAATTATTTTCATTTTATGTCTTATTTATTTTCACTGATGTATAATAATGTAACACAAATTTAGCAGAAAAAAATGCACTTGTTACATTTAGCACATTCTGTATAACTGTTTTGTAAACTTAATTCAGTTTTAAGTTAAGTAGATGATAGAAAATTATTGTAAAACTCATAAACAGTAGTTTATCTAAAACAAAAATTTCAAAATTTTTAAAGATTAAAATGTTATTGTATAAACCTTTTGGTACCTTTCATTGAAAATGGTCACTGTGTTAAGCACAGGTGTAGATAAATAAATTAACTAATAAATATTTAAATAAATAAATAAATTGTTATTATAGCTTTGTAACAGACTATAAATGTATTAGTAATAAAATTTTATGACAGGATGTAAAATGGAATTCAAAATAAAGTTTTGTAAGAACTCAAACGTAACTTTCTCAACAAAAAATATGACATATTCACAATGTTCACTCCGTTGTATCTTGATACAACCCTGGTACAATGTGTCTGCAGTACATTTTTAACTCAACCAGTTATTAACAGAATACTATTATTAACTTTACAGTCTTAAGTAAACATTTACCTGTACATGACTTGTTCTGAAACCACTACTGTGAGACTTAATAAACGGACTCTCAAAATGTTACTGTTGAAAGAAATTTTACATAAATTAATATAAATAAAATTATATAAATCTTTCACTATCAGCTTTAAAACTCAAAATTTTAATTACACAAATTTTTTGGTTATATTTTAAAGTATAGTATATTAAAAACTGTCAAAAACAGCTCATCAAAAAGACCACAGATATTTCTTTTTTCTTTCTATGTAAACAGAACGGCAACATTATTTGTAAATCATGAAATAACAAGATGTGTGTTTGTATAATCAATATACAAGTGTAAAGTAACACAAATATTAAACCCATTAATTAAACACAATAAAATTTAATACCCTGTTTTAAAACAGCCCAAAGAGACTGCAACCTGTAAATTTTTTTTTTTTCACGATTAATAAATAAATATCTATATAATATATATATATAAATTCTCGACATTTAAAACTTAATTTATTGATTTCATATAAATATTTAATACAAGAATGTTTTGTTTGTTGTTTTTTTTAATAAAATATGAAAAAATTCATCATATAATTTTGAAGTTTATTTCTGTAAATTATTATTCTTGAATTGAAAATTATTAATTTTTTGTTGTTTTTTTTAATCTGAATTTTCTGCAACTTTCCTTCGTTAATTTTCATTTGAAACAATTCTTTGTTTTTAAATCTTAAAATACCTGTAACACTTTCTTTTTCTTCTTCCAGCTTTTTTTTTTAAAACATCAAATCCAAATTCCTCTTTATATTTTGAAAAAGAAAAAAAAAAAAAAAAAAAAAAAAAATCCATCGACTATCTATCTTCTCAAGTCTTCCATTTATAAAACATTTTATAAAATGTGTTTTTCAGTGTCTGCGTCTTCCTGTGTTTTTTTTTGTGTTTCTTTTCTTCATCGTAATGCGTGGTAACAAATCTCAAAACTTGACACATACAACAACATACACTCAGCCCTGTAACAAACAGAAATGAAGAAACAAAAAAAAAAAAAAAAAAAAAGAATATGTTAGCTACGAAGAGAGGAAACCTCAAAGGAGAGTAGGACCGCAAGAACAGTCTTCTGCGGACAAAGTGTCTCGAGGTAAACATTGTTTATATCAGCCCATTCCACAGTAAATATGATTCCACAATTTTAATATGCCAAGTCACAGTACCGCTTACTGCAGTAAACTTTTGGCATGTGAGTATATACATAGCCGACGAGAAACATAGGATGCTGGGAAATCTGCAAAAATAAATAAATAACAATAACAATAACAATAACAATAACAAGTTATTTGATACCTCTGTTAAAATAACTGATATATTAAATAAAGTTGATATCTCACACTAACTTATTTGATATCTGCATTAAATAACAAATATATTAAATAATATTGATATCTCACACTAACTTATTTGATACCTGTGTTAAAAAAACTGATGTATTAAATATTTGATATATTATATAATGTTGATATCTCACACTAAGCTAATACCTGTTTGATACCTGTGTTAAAATAACTGATGTATTAAATATTTGATATATTAAATAATGTTGATATCTCCCACTAAGCTATTTGATACCTGTGTTAAAAAAACTGATGTATTAAATAATTGATATATTATATAATGTTGATATCTCCCACTAAGCTATTTGATACCTGTGTTAAAAAAACTGATGTATTAAATAATTGATATATTAAATAATGTTGATATCTCACACTAAGCTATTTGATACCTGTGTTAAAATAACTGATGTATTAAATATTTGATATATTAAATAATGTTGATATCTCACACTAAGCTATTTGATACCTGTGTTAAAATAACTGATGTATTAAATAACTGATATATTATATAATGTTGATATCTCACACTAAGCTATTTGATACCTGTGTTAAAATAACTGATGTATTAAATAATTGATACCTCACACTAAGCTATTTGATACCTGTGTTAAAATAACTGATGTATTAAATAATTGATATATTAAATATTTGATATCTCACACTAAGCTATTTGATACCTGTGTTAAAATAACTGATGTATTAAATATTTGATATATTAAATATTTGATATCTCACACTAAGCTGTTTGATACCTGTGTTAAAGAGGACCACTTTCTTCATTGGGAGATTGTGCTTTAAGAGGTTCATTTTCAGGAAAAAAGATACTTGGTTCTGTGTTCCTCCTCTTTATCTTGTTCTTGCTCTTCTTTAGCATTGTCGCCTGGCAAAACACAAACACATACACGTAAATGAAAAAATCCCAGAACAAAACATTATAAAATAAAATAAAATAAAATAAAATAAAAACTGTGGACTGATTTAAATTAAGAAGACCCCCCCCCCCAAAAAAAAACCCCAATAATAATAATATTTAAATATTAATCAACAATAATCTCCAATGTGTTCTAAACTCTACACTTGACCTTTGAACTTACTTTAAGAGCTGACCTCAGCACAACGACCTGACCTGCGGGTTGTATCCATGGTTCCCCGTCCACTTGTACGGCAATGTCGGTTAGCAACGTTATTCGTAGCTGCAACACAAGACAAAGTGAAAGTAAACAAAGTGAAAGTAAACAGGCAGGTTTGTGTTTCTAACTCTTTCTCTACACAATTATCCAGAGGTTAAGGAACTATTTAAAGGGAAGGGAACAACATCTCTTTTCTTCTTTGAGACACACAGTCAGGAGGGATGAAAAGGTGTATATATATATGTATGTATTTAAAAAGGTAAAGGTGCAGTTTTAGGGAAAGTATGATAAATCTTCCTCGCTATACACATTTGGAAGGCAATGATACAGTTGTCAGCTGAGGTATAATGTGTTTACCCTGTCATACATACTTAAAAGGCAAATGTACAGTTTTAGCTCAGGTATCATATATTTTCACCCTGTTACACATGTTTAGAAATAAAAAGAACTATCTACTGGTTCATACAGACACACCCTGTCACACCTGTTTAGAAGGGAGAGGAACAGTTTCAGGGGGAAGTAATCTCATTTTCACTATGTTAAACACATTTAGGACAGAAGAAAAGAAAAAAAAGAAAAAGACTGTTTCAGGGGAGGTAAATCTTCACTCCACTCTGTCCACCACATTTAAACAGAAATCGGGGAACAGATAAAGAAAAGTGTTAACTGTAACCATTTAAATGTCCTTGAAATAAAGATTGATGATTTTGACTGTGCAGGGGGTGAGAACAGGGTGTGGTTGGGGCGGGGTACTCACATGTCCTCCCTGGGCGATGCGCATTGCCTGTCGAAGTCCGCTGTGAATCTGTCCCATGTGGACGACCCCAGTGACACCAACAATCTCCAGCATTCCATCGTAGTGGGTAGGTTTTGAAAAATTGTCTTCTTTTTCTGGCCCCCAAGGGTTGGCCCCTGAACCCCAACTAAACAAAACAAACAATGTTCAGTATTTTATAAATACAACAATCTATCTATTTCTTTATCTCAGTGTCCACTCTGCCTGCAAGTTATTAATAAAGTTAATTTTCTAGTTGTAGATAAACACATTTCTTCTGAAAATCTGGGTAACACTTTATTTTAATATTTCACATAAGCAATTTGTTTTTTTGTAAGTAGTGAACAAAATTATTTTGGGGAAAAATATAAATAAAATATGTATTCTAATTTCAATAAATTAACAGGCCCATATCTAGAAGCAAATGAATATGAAAGAATTAAATGAATAAAATCTCTTTTGTAGAAGTGAACAGATGGCTTCCTATATGCGAACAATCCTATTTTTTTTTTAGTTAAAATGAATAAAGACAAACTCAATAAACAAAATCATTCTGTGCAGATGAACAGTATGAATAAAAATGAATACAGATGAATGAAGATGAATAACCTGAGAATGTTGAGGATAATGATCCCTTCTACTTGTGGCAAATCGAGAGGTTTGCCGTCAACTTCTATTTTTATGTGACGATGCAAATCTTTGCAAGACTTCCTGTTGACCATCTTCCTTAGCCCCATTTTTATATATACCCCAATAAATAAATAAATAAATAAATAAATAAATAAATAAATAAATACATTAGACATTTTTATATATACACCCTTGTTGTGTAATCTGTCAATAAACAAATAAATAAATAATAATCTGCAAGATAAATAAATAAATAAATAAATAAGACATTTTTATATATACACCCTTGTTGTGTAATCTGTAATATAAATAAATATATAAATAAATAAATAAATAAATAAATAAATAAGACATTTTTATATATACACCCTTGTTGTGTAATCTGTAAAATAAATAAATAAATAAATAAATAAATAAATAAATAAATAAATAAATAAATAAATAAATAAGACATTTTTATATATACACCCTTGTTGTGTAATCTGTAAAATAAATAAATAAATAAATAAATAAATAAATACATTAGAAATAAACACCCTTGTTGTGTAATCTGTCAATAAATAAATAAATAAATAAATAAATAAGACATTTTTATATATACACCCTTGTTGTGTAATCTGTAAAATAAATAAATAAATAAATAAATAAATAAATAGATAAATAATAAACAAATAAATAATATTGTATGTTTTTATACATACACACTTTTAACAAATACACAAATAGCCAACTATGATATAAAAACGTGTATTACACACACTTTTAACAAATACACAGACAACTGTGACATAAAAAACGTGTATTACACACACTCTTAACAAATACGCAAACACACACACATGTGATATTAAAAAACGTGTATATTACACACCTGCTATTAAATTTGTCTGGTTTCTCCTCTCTAGCCATGTGGAAGTCTAGACAGAGATCAGCGTCAATGCCGATACCAAAATAATTGTTCATAACAAAAATGGATGTGGTGTCCTCGCTGGTGTTTGCAGTGTTGGTGTTGTTTGCTATTGCAACCTTCGCCTCATCCGTCTCCTTTTCATTCGGATGGAATATTACAGTCCACCTAGCAGTAGTTGTAGTAGTGGAGTAGTAGTAGTAGAGTAGTGGTAGTAGAAGTAATAGAAGTAATAAAATAGTAATAATAATAGTAATAGTAGTAATCACAATAGTAGCAATAATTAGTAATAACAGTAATAATAATAAGTGTAATAGTAGTAGTAGTAATAATAATAATAATAATAATAATAATAATAATAATTATTATTATTATAATAATGGTAGTAATAATACCAATACCAATAATATTTTGTGATATATCGTAATTCTAGTTGTAAAAATAATAATGGTAGAAATAATAACGGTAAGAATAATAATAATAATAATAATAACAATGGTAAAATAACAATGGTAAAATTAAAAAAAAATATATAGGTAAGGCAAACCCCAAAAAGAATAATTTTTCAACTTTACTTTTGCAATTACGATGGTAACCACGGCAACGTACCTGTCTAATTTGATTTCCTCTGCATCAATGACATCTCTTAAGAGATTGAGGGGGTCCTCTCCCCAGTGTACCCTGGTCCCCACCGTAACACTCGGGCCAGGTCATTTCCTGTGAACAGAGGTCAAACATTAGCCAATAAATAAATCAGATTTAAAAACAGCAACTACACGCTAATTTCAGTATTTATTTAACACTTGAGTTTGCAGGAAGCAAATACCACTGATGATGACAATAAAAAACATTTCACATAAAAACATTTCACTGGAGGGTTAAAATTATTATTATTTTCATTATTATTATTATTATTATGGATTATGTGTTTTTAAAATTTCATTTGTCATTTAAATACGGAACATTTGACATTACAAACTGATGACATGTGGAAATCAAAGACTGGACATTACAAACACAATGATGACATGTGGAAGTCAAAGACTGGACATTACAAACACAATAATGACATGTGGAAGTTAAAGACTGGACATGACAAACACAATGATGACATGTGGAAGTTAAAGACTGGACATTACAAACACAATGATGACATGTGGAAGTCAAAGACTGGACATTACAAACACAATGATGACATGTGGAAGTCAAAGACTGGACATTACAAACACAATGATGACATGTGGAAGTCAAAGACTGGACATTACAAACACAATAATGACGTGGAAGTTAAAGACTGGACATTACAAACTGACCTGTGCCCAGTGGAACAATGGCCATTGGCGGCGACGAACACACCCCGTCCTGCCCCACATTGTCCAGACACGACAGCACCCACCCCACTGTCCCATCCCCCCCACAGACAAGAATCTTGTAGTACGGTATGTTTCTGAACACATACAGTCTGAAAATAAAAAACATTGAATGTTATTTTTTTTTTTTATATATATATATATATATATACATCCGTTAACATAACAAAAAATATTTTACATGTATGTTAAGACAGTGGGTAAAAAAAACGTCAAAATAAAATTAATAAATGTTATCTTTATTAAGTCTCAAATAGTTTTTTCTTACAAATGGTTGTGCTGCACACACACACACACACACACACAGAGAAACGAGTGAACGTACCCAGGCAGAGGACCTCCGTTT